>NW_024121112.1:1508658-1531158 GCF_016745375.1 Pimephales promelas
AGCGGGCAAGCACATGCTGGCCCTAGAGCACGCTCGGAAGCCGGTGCCGGGCGAGCCGTACTGCCAACAGCTCGAGGCAATTGATGTGCATGAGGCGCTGGGCTCCTGTCCAGGAACCGGCGGCTGCATGCCCATTGCACATGGCACCCAACCCGTGGTAGACGCATCCGTGGAGACAACGAGATGCCTGGAAACTCGCTGAATAGGGACCCTGTCCGTAAAAAGCTGAGGTTCGACCACGGGAAGAAGGTTCGGGCGGCACGTCGGAGTCACTGGAACTCGGAGCCGAGCCGCGATGCCATGCCCACCTCGGGACTCGATCGCGAAGCCACAGCTGAAGCGGTCTCATATGGAGCAAACCGAGCGGCGTACCGCGGATGCCATATGCCCCAGGAGCCTCTGAAATAGTTTCAGTGGAACCGCACTCTTGCCCTCGAACTGTCGAAGACAAGCCAGCAGTGATGTGCGCGGCTCGTTCGTGAGCTGCGCGGACATGGCGACCGAGTCTATCTCCATGCCGAGAAAAGAGAACCTCTGCACGGGGCAAAGTTTGCTCTTTTCCCGGTTGACCCGAAGGCCCAGACGGGCTTAGGTGCCGTAGCACCAGGTCTCTGTGTTCGCAAACCTGAGCTCGAGATTGTGTGCTAGTATCAGCCAGTCGTCGAGATAGTTCAGGATGCGAACCCCGTGTTCGCGAAGGGGAACAAGGGCTGCCTCGACGATCTTCGTGAAGACGCGAGGGGACAGAGCTAACCCGAATGGGAGAACGGCGTACTGGTATGCCTGGCCCTCGAAGGCAAACCGAAGAAACGGTCTGTGTCGAGGGAGAATGGAGACATGGAAGTACGCGTCCTTCAGGTCGATCGCTGCAAACCAATCCTGATACCGAACACATTCGAAAATTGCGTTTGGCCGTGAGCATTTTGAACGGTAGTCGATGGAGAGAACGGTTCAAAATGCGCAGGTCCAGGATCGGTCGTAACCCACCGGTCTTTTTTGGGGACAATGAAGTAGGGGCTGTAAAGCCCGGACCTCACCTCGGCTGGAGGGACCGTCTCGATTGCACCCTTCGCCAGCAGGGTCGCAATCTCCGCTCTCAAGACTGGGGCATTGCCACCAACCATCGTGGAGCGAACTCCCCTGAAGCGGGAAGAGACCGTGCGAACTGAATCGCGTAGCCGAATCTGATCGTTCTGATGACCCAGCGGGAACCCCGGGAAGCGCTAGCCAGGCTTCCAGGAAGTGAGCCAACGGGGTCATGCGAACCACAGACGTCCCCGGAGGGGCAGCGAGGCGGGTCGACCGGCATGCGTGCAGGAGTTACCCCGTCCGGATGCACCGTCGAAACCCGCTCCCCGACAGAAGAGACCAGGGAAGGCAGAGCGTTCCACGGGGGTCTGTTCTGCCGGGGGTCTGGCGACAGAGGGGGAAGGGATTGGCGTAGCCCGGGGACGACACACGCACCCTTCCGCGCCCTCCGAGACAGAGAGGAATGAACGGGGCGACGCACTGGACGTCGTGCGCGCTCATTCCAGTCTGTGTGCTCAATGACAGTGTCAGCTTTTCCTCAACCAGCTCAGGGAGCTAGCTAGAACAAAAGATTCTCCACCGGCCCTCCACCGGGGAAGGAGGGGCCTGCCACCGCCTCCTGAGAAAACCATGACACTATCACTGAGCGGCCCGCCTCAGGAACATCGCTTCGCCTGGCGTCTAGCGGGGCACGCGGCCTGAGGGGGGGCTCTTTTTTTGGGACGCTTACCTGTGGCCTCCTCCGCGACGCGAACCGGCTGAAGGCTGCTGCTGGGGCCGCGTGGGAGGGAGGGAGCCGCAGGGGGGCGTCCTCGGCGGCGAGCTGGCGGAGGCGTCCGAGCCGACGGCTGGTTGGAGGCAGCAGCTGGCCGTCGGGGCAGAGAGAAACCGCCTTCGTCTGCTCCTAGGCGGTCGAGAAGTGCTGGCAAAGTCCTGGACCGCACCGCCGAACATTATGATGCTCCTGGACCACAGCGGTGGGCATCACCTGACCAAGGGAGCGAGCGACCGCCTCCGTGACCCGTTTAAGGACAAGGTAGGCGGCAGGCTCGCAGCTCGCTTGGTCCGTCACCTCCTCGTGCACATTCCTGAGCAGCTAGCTTTGTAGGTGCTCATCATATGCAGGGCGGAGGCTGCCTGTCCCGCCGCTCTACAGAATCGCGCCGCCATAGACGACGAGAACCCATAGGCTTTGGAGGGGCATCTGAGAGCAACCGCCGGTTGACCGGGGGAGCCCCAGCGTACCCACAGACAGCCGCATCGCCGAGGGGAGGAAGGGCGGGGAACTAAGCACGCTTTTTTATTTTTATTTTTATTTTTTTTGCGTGTCAGTTCCGCATGCAACTCGGGGAAAAAAGGAAATTGGGGTTGGCCGTGGCCGTAAGGCGGCAGCGTTACCCAAAAACCAATTATTCAGCCGCGAGAGATCGGGATGGGGCGGAGTTCCACCCCCACCCGATGCTCACGGACGCCCGAGATAGCACGGCCATCATCGCGGGATCAGACACGGCGGCGCTGACGCTCCCGAGGGAGGCAACGCGGCCGCATCCTCACTTCCCGAGGAGTCAAGCCCGCCTAGTGATGCTGTGATCGACATCGCATCATCATCTGGAGCGCTGCCCGAAGCAGCCGGTGCCACCGAAGAAGCAACCGACTGAATCGAACTAACGCTCGCTGGCTCTCGCACTGAGGCGGGAGGTGTGCCCGAGGAATCGTCGGGGCTTTATCCCACACCATCACCGTAAAATCACCAGGTCCCCGGGTCGACGGGCCCCCTATGGAGGAAACCGATCGAGCGGGGGGGACCGGGACTCTCACTCAAGTGAGATCATTGAGTCTCGACCTCAGTGTAGAGATGGTCATGTTCCCACAGAAGGAAAATGAGTCATCCACGAACGCTGCTGCTGCATGCTGAAATGCCCAGGCATACAAAGCAGCGATCGTGACCATCAGATGACGACAGAAATCAATCACACCCAGAAGAGCACGGGCGAACCGTCTTTAAAAAGACGTGCGCGTGCAGCTCTTTCAATGAGAGGAGGAAATTCACTCTTTCAGCGCTGAAGCGACCAGGGAGAAGCGCAAAGTCTGGCAGACCACTGCTCAGATCGCAGGCGATGCAGAATCTCGCTGGGTACCGCCGTCACACCAACACTGAAGAGGACGCTCGTCTCGAAGAGTCTTGAACAGTGCTTTCAGGAGTGAAGAGGTTCTCTTGGCTCCGAAGCGAAAACATACTGCGGTTGCGTTCACTTCCTCCTTTTATACTCACGGAGTAGGGCGGAGTACGCTATGCAAATTTCCGCAGCCCCAAGGCATTGCATGCCATTGGCTCGTGTTTAAATACTCGAAGAGGATTGGCTTTCTATGCGAAACCCCCAATCTCCGTCACTTCTGACGTAACTCGAAGTGACTACGAAAGGGAACTACATACTCTTTGGGATGTTTCAAGAATGCTACAAAGTGTTTCCTTTTACAATGACGATAAGAGAATGCAAACTATTGTGACATTGGTTACCTCAGTCTGTATTTATCATTCCTTCTGAAAAACATTTTTCATAGTTACTTCCTTAAAAGAAACATTCTGAATAATTTCTTCCTGGTGAGAAATATTCTGCATAGCATCTGATCAGCACAGATAGCAAACAGTGTTTACTGGTTGTTGGTAAACTCAGTATGGTTGTAGTCAACATTATTTGAACATTGCAAAATCCCCAGTGTTAAATTAACACTGTTCAGTGTACATGTGTCCTCCACACTATTTTAAAATAACACTAAAGCAGTGTCAAAGTTAAGATAATTAAAGATAATCAATTATTTTCCCCCTTAAATTCATCTTTGATCTCTAAAATGACGTTTAAACATGCCTTAAAATAGCTTGAATGTAACTCTACACCCTTGCTTCATTAAGTATACCTTTTGTTTGACTATGTTATAAAACAGCTAATTGTGTGTTCCTAATTGTACACAAACTATGTTCCCATTCATCATCTCATGTGTTTGACAACAACATACTCGAAACAGACGACAATGTTGTCAAAATGATCCTCATTCACACGGATCTGAGAAATTGACTAAAAAGGCTGTATTATGCTTGCCAGACTAGTAGCTGGTGATGTCACTTTGTCAAGAAACACCCCGTGAACACGGATCTGAGAAATTGACTAAAAAGGCTGTATTTTGCTTGCCTGACTAGTAGCTGGTGATGTCACTTTGTCAAGAAACACCCCGTGAACATGTACTGTAATACGTGTGAACACGTATGCATGCGCATGACGTCACAGTTTTCACAAATTCATGTTTTTGTTGTTTACATGGAGAAGATAAATGCATTTTCAAAACCTTGCACTTCTAAACACATTTGCACCCAAAACGGTGTTGTCAGTAAATGAACGGCCAAAATAAATAAAAGGTCTTCCATTTTCTGTCGTTAAAACATGCCCTCAGAGTCAGACCTTCTAGAAATCAGCATCAACAAAAGAAACAAAGAAAAACAATATTCAATCAATCACTTATCTTAATGAAAAACTGACATTTAAACCAACAAAATAAATTACATTACATTCAGTGCATATGAAAACAAACAAATAACTTATATAGTAATGTTTACAATTCAAAATACAAACAAAGATCAAACCAAAGACACAAAAAGAACAAATACTACAACAAACAAGGCCTACAATCACCCGATGTTATTAAATTATTAAATGTATTAAAACACTAGAGGAACAGAACAGCCACGAACGGCCATGCTTTAAACTGGTGCATCTTACCCCCCGCCGAGCAATAATCTGGGCCCGAAATTACAATCACACACAAAGTTAATTCATTAAAACTAAATGCAAAATTGACTGAAATGAGACCCAGGCAAGGCAACAGTGCGTTACATCACTAGACGTGCGTTACATCACTAGATGTGCGTTCCACCCCATAACACGGCGATGAAACTGTTGGTCAGGCAATCAACCCGTCGAACATGAAACAGCAGAATTAAAAACAATCATAAAACCACAAAAAACAGGTGAACGACTCGTATATACCAGGAGATGTTCACAGCGCAATACTATGTGTTGTCTCTGACCATAGTTGTTCATCAACAAAACTACTCATAAAAATTCAATAAGTAAACATTCCATTGAAGAGAAGCCTACTTTAAAACAGAAGTTCCAACCTGAACCCCAGGGCAGCCTTGCACACCAAACATACCCCACTACTGATAGGGTCACCATTTTCTCATGACACTGCCAATGAACAAATGAGGGTACACTTTCAAGTTTCAAGCTACTACACTTAAACGCTTCAAACATCTTAGAACATCAGTGAAGAAAGGCATATTCCATCATAACATTGTGATAAACAAAATTCAACCGCTATATTGCTAAATGTACCCGATTTTTTCTCATATCAACAGAAAAATAAACTGAGATAACCTGGCTGGCCTCTCTTGAGACTCCCTTGCTTTGCAGCATGACATGCTAAGGCCAGCAGGCATGACGTGATTGCTTACAAAGTATTTTGTGGCATAAGAAGCTATTTCAAACCATGTTCATACATTTAATTTCATTAAATTTATTTATTTATTTCAGGCAATGGCACAGAAATACAAGACAAACAAATATTGTTAAGTCGGTAACACTTTACAATAAGGTTCATTAGTTAACATTAGTTAACTACATTAGTTAACATGTACAATATGTGAACAATACTTCTTCAGCATTTATTAATCTTAGTTAATATTAATTCCAACATTTACTAATACGTTATTAAAATCAAAGGTTGTATTAGTTAACATTAGTTAATGGACTGTGAACTAACATGAACGCACAGCTGTATTTGTATTAACTAACATTAACAAAGATTAATAAACACTGTAACTGTAACTAATGCATTGCTCATCGTTAGTTCATGTTAGTTAATGCATTTACTAAAGTTAACTAATGAACCTTATTGTAAAGGGTTACCGTTAAGTCATTCAGTGCAAAAACAAACAAAGAATCAAAATCTGCCTGAAAAGGAGTAGGAAAAAGACTGTTTGTTTTTGAGATTGTATTTTTTTCACTACAGTTTTAAGGAAACAATACTTAGCAATGGTGTTGACTTATGAATTTGCACATTAAAAAAAAAACATTATATTCAACATAAGTCCCCGTGAAATCAAAATTGAACCTGTTTACTTTGTTAGCGTGTATTACTAGTCTTGTGCTGAACAATTAATCCGTGCAAGTAAATATATATTTAAAAAAATGTTTTACCATGGTAATCTTTCTGAAAAAATCTGAAAAGTTACTTCCGGTCTGGAATGGTGTCTTTTTCTGATGACGTGACGGCTTGGGTTGGGAAACGCTTAACCGAGAGGAGGAGCGCTAGAGTAAAACCCTGCCTTCTGTTCAATATTCCGTATCAATATTCCAATATTCACTTGGAAATACGTCACAGCACTAGAGAAAAGTCGTTTGCAACTTCCGGTTCACGGGGACTTTAAAAACCTTTAAGAGGTAGTTGATTGCGATTTCACTCTTTTCATTTTAAATAGGCTAGTGTGTAATTTTGCTGTTGGTGCATGAACAGTATCTGCAAAGTTGCAGCGATGAAAGTTCAATGTAAGCAGAGATATCTTTTAAAAATCAGGAAGTTTAATGACTACAAAAACGACTCGAATGGGACTACAACAGGGTTTTAGACATCACTAACCCATACATTTGCATCAACCCTCCTTCCGGAATATGCAAGAAAGGGCATGGCCATATTTCTGCGACTCATTGTTTGTGTGTTATGTTCACCAAGCTGTCAGGTCTTCTGTGTTCGGGCTTTCCACGTACGTTGTAGTTCGTCAACAATGGATACAATTTATGTTTGATTATGTTCCTGAAAATGACATAGCTCTCTGTGCTGCGCATTTTAAGAAAAACTGCTTCCAGAATCTCTACGAATTCAATGCCGGAATCAACAAGAAACTGTTACTAAAACATGAAGCAGTTTCAACTTTAAAGCCAGAGGCAGCAGTTGTTGGGCTGGGCCACAACCTGTAAGTAGGCTAAGACTTAATCATTTTAAATGTATTTGCATGTATAATTTCAGACATAATGTTTTAGTTTTATCAAATGCCAGCGCTGGCTTTATAGCCACTAGGCTACTAGTTATGCTATTTTGTGTCTACGACAAACGCGTACAAACATTATGGACCTGAATTTTGTATATGTACTAATGTTGTAAATGTATTTTTCATGTATATAGGTCAAGGTCAAGGTGTCTTTATTAGTACCCGAGGGTAATATCTTTGTGCAGACAGGAGACTCTCGGCAATCCATACATAAAAACATCAAGACAAACAAAAAGCATAAAACATTATAAAGTAACAAAGCTTAAAACTTCAAAAATGAACATGGCAGTGTATCTCTACACCACCATCCCCAAACCGCCACCCTCCCCACCTGCCCACTCCCCCCTGGCTAAAACACATAAGGTGCTATGAATAGCAAAAAGTGTCATCTACTGCTATTTTTATTAATTAACAAAAGTATTCCTGTATCGTTTGGTTCTACACCTAATGGCGGCAAACTGACATCCAGAGGGGAGGAGCTGAAACTCAGAGTGTAAAGGGTGAGAACAGTCTCCGATAATGGCACTTGCTTTATGATGTAACTGATTGGAATACAGATCAACAAGGTTGAGTTGAGATTCACCTATGATCTTACTAGCCCACCTAACAATTTGGTTCAAAGAATTTTTGTTCTTCAAAGACAAATTTCCAAACCAAGATACAAGGGAGAACAACAAGACAGATTCAACAAATGCGTGATAAAAAAGGATCATCCTAGATTTATCAATACGAAATCTGGACAACTTTCTGAGGCAGAACAGTGACACTTTTTACACACAGACTCACAGTTTTTTTCAAAGGTCAATTTAGAGTCTATGTTTCAGAATCGTTCTGTTTGCATACATGCTTTGGCACATGTTGGTGTACAAAATATAAAATAAGGGTGAAAGAACACAGCCCTGTGGTGAGCCAGTCGATGTACACAGTAAATCTGACAAAGTGCCATTTACTCTCACTCTCTGTGTTCTGTTTATCAAAAAATCCAATATCCACGTGAGGTGTTAAAAGCTGAGGAGAAATCAACGAACAACAGTTTGGCATGCGTCTTACTCCCTTCTAAGTGCTTAAGCAAGAGATTAAGTAGAGTAATTGTAGCATCCTCAACTCCTCTATGTGCCCTATAAGCAAACTGCATAGGATCAAGAGCTTGCTCAGTTTGCCTCACAATCTCCATCTTCACCAGCTTTTCAAAGGATTTCATTACAAGCGAAGTGAGGGCAACTGGCCTGAGATCATTTAAAACCTTGGGACTATTACTTTTAGGAACCGGGATAATAACAGCCTGCTTCCACAGTTTAGGTACATGTTGTAAGTATAAAGACATATTAAAAATATCGTGGAAGATAGAACTTAGTTGTCCTGCACAGTATTTCAGTAGTTTGCCACAAATATTGTCTGGACCAGGACTCTTATTTAACTTCTGTGAAAAAAAAGATTTTTCAACTGCTCCCTGGTCCAGGATGAGGTGATGTTTGTCTTTAAATTTATATCGCAGTTCATCAACTTCATCTTTAAAATCAAACTGATCAAATCTCAAATAAAAATTATTAAGAGAATTGGCAAGCTCTCTATTTGTACTGAAACCATCCATGACAATATTAGCTTGATTTACACTTTGCTGTATTTTTCAACCCGGACCATGCAATATTCTTCTCAGCCAGTTTATTCTCTATTTTGCATTTATACCTATGTTTAGCCTTTAAAATTTCCACTTTAACCTCCTTTTTTGCTCCTTTTATTTCTAATGACCCTCCTTGATTATAAGCCAGCATCTTCTTCTGTAAGCTAGACTTAACTGCTTTAGACAGCCATGGTTTACTGTTTGGGTAAACCTTAATCTTTTTGGTGGTAATAATCATATTCTCACAAAAAGTCAGATAAGAGCAGACAACATCAGTAAGATCATCAATGTGCTTACAAGAGTCTTTATATAGTTTATACTTTTTTATATATACTTTATGACTTTATTTTTCGATTTGATCAAGAACGTAAACCAGTGCCAACGCTGTTTGTGTATAGTAGCCAGTCAGTTCGATACTATTGTGTAAAACAAACGTGTATAAAGTAAAATATATATATGGGCAAATTACCATTCAGAAACGTTTTGTAAGAGCCGTGTGTGGTGAGGTTCTGCTTGCCTCTCTTCATTCTGGCTCATACTGGCTCATACTGATACTGCAGTATCAACACCATTATTTACATTTGACATGAACAACACATGAAACTTCGCCTGTAAAGATAATGGGCATGAATTTTCTGGACAACGTGCACTGCAGTTTAGCCAATCACAACACACTGGCCCAAACTAACCAATCTGAGCCCATTGCCTGTTTCTGAGGGAGTGGTTTCATAGACTCAGCAAGTCAACCAGTCGTTCAAATTACAGAGGAGAAAGCGGCTTACAATACAGTTGAAATTTATGAAAAATAAGACTTTTTAAAAAAGAAACCACGAATACATGTTATACTGCACCCCATAAACACAATCATGCAAAAAAAAAAAAAAAAAAAAAAAAAGAAAAAAGTAGTAAACCACCCCTTTAACAGATAAAGAATCAGGGAAAAGAGACACAACAAGAACAGAAAAGAAGAGAAGAGATAAGCAGAAATGCTAGAACTACTAATGACGTCCAGCCACAGCCTTAGATGACATCAACTGAAGATAAAAGACATTAAAACCTCTCAAGATCTCAGCAGAGGATGATTAAATAACTCCACAAACAGCGGGTTATTTCTATATTTTGTCAATCGTCTACAGAAGTTCTTATTGAGAATTAACAGAGGTTTTGATGTTGATCTTTTTTTCAAATAGTTTAAGTAGTTTAAGAATGAGGATTTTGCTTTGAAGGGATTTTTTATTTCCTGTTTTGTTCTAGAACATAGTTTAGTCATGTCTCAGACTGGAAATGTAAGACTAGTGTACTTTAAAAAGGCAACTTCCCTGTCAAGTTGCTTTAAGGTCTTCTTTTTAAAGAAACTAACAGGAAATTCTGGGAACCCCCAAAATAAAAGGCATTCCTGTAGCTTAGTTAACTATAGTATATTTAACTATATAATGTGAATACATGAATTGTTGTTGTTTTTTATTCTTGAATAAAACAAAAACTTCTTGAATGTAACTTAAACTGCTTTGGATAAAAATGGTTTGCCAAATGCCTAGATATAAAAATGCTTATTTTCTGCCCAGTTAAAAGGCATATAATCCATAAATATTATTGTTTTAACCTTTTAACTGTCGACCCCTTTTTGTGATCTGAACTTAAAGGGATACTTCAGGATTTAGCATTAAGCTTTGTATTAGTAGAAAACGTCTCAGGTTACAACTGTAACCTATGTTCCCTGAGAACAGGGAACGAGACAATACGTCGAATGACGCTATGGGGAACGCCTCAGGCGTGACAGGTGTCTGAAATCAAATATCAACTCACAGTAATCAGGTTGACCGGCGACAGCCCGTGCATCATCAGCTTGAATGATGAGCGCGTCAATCTGGATGTATAAGAAGGGCGCCTTGAAACCGTGACAACATCCTATCGTCTGAAGGGACTGTTGCAGGCAGGCCCCGAGGCATGGCAACGAGACGTATTGTCTCGTTCCCTGTTCTCAGGGAACATAGGTTACAGTTGTAACCTGAGACGTTCCCTTTCGAAGGGAACTCAACAATACGTCGAATGACGCTATGGGGAACGAAATACCCACTCCGCCATGCTGAGGGGAGTGCATGCCGAAAGGCAGTGACAACTGTCAGAACCAGTAATTCCAAGAAACACTGAAACCACTCACCCTATGTTACATCGGGCTGTCAGTGACAGCACTCCCTACCGGTCATAGCCCAAGCTAATGAACCAAGAAAAACCAGAACGTAATAACGTGAGTAAATCAGGGCCAGCTCAAAGGCTTTAGGACCACAACTTCAAAATAGAAGGGGTCCCTTCTAGGGAGTGTGGCTAGGGGGCCAAAGAGACCCCCAGCCAGTCACTATTCAGGAGAACACTCCTCCTGAAATGCCCCCAGGCTGGCCTCGTGATCTGTACTAAGACACACAGTCTGGCCATAGCCTGTCCGTCCAAGACAGAGCCTCTGGAAATTGCCTAGAAAAGGCATCCAAAAACTGAAGGCCCGTGAAGCTGGCGGAAACCATCGAGTTTCGGATCACAGAGACGGGATCCTCCGGAGAGTGTGACTCAACCTCGAACCAATGGGAATCGTACACTCAATCCACGAGTTTCCACCCAGTGCTCGCTTTTGAGCACTGAGGAAGTAAGAGAGGGATCAAAATCAGGAAGGTCAAAGAGACCTAAGACCTGATGACCCCATGTGTGGGGAGCTCCGATACATGAGGGCTCATGTCAGGAAGGCCGTACGTTGTGCGGCCTGAAACCCAACGACCACAGCATGTGGAAGCTCATCCTTCAGGAAAGCCAGAGGCTAGAAACCTGACAGACCCACAATGTTGGGCTACCTCGAAAAAGGTCTAATCAGACCTAAAACCACAGTTGTGGGAGATAGCTTGAACAAGGGAAGTGCCTGTCGTAATGTATTGCGACAAAGACACATCTACAGTGGGACCCAAAGTGAAGAACCGGAGTCTGAACCACATAAGAAGGGACCGAAGCATACCGCGCGTGACCCTCACCATATGAAATGGATTTTAAAAAGTGCACAGGACATCTCGTCGGGTGACTTACCACAATAATAGGTGAAGTATGGGTTTGTGTACTTCACTCTGAATTCAGGAAGGCCTGGTGAGGCCTGTAACCCAGCAACCACAATATGTGGGAGCTCATAACCAGGAAGGCCTGTTGAGGCCTGTAACCTGGCGACCACAGTGTGTGGGAGCTCATGACCAGGAAGGCCTGGTAAGGCCTGTAACCTGGCGACCACATTGGGTGGGAGCTCGTACTCAGGAAGGTCAGTGAGACCCAGCCTGGTGACCACAACCTGTGGGAGCTTACTCCACCAAGTGGAAGCTACTTCTTCCAGAAGTTAGCCAGAGAAGGGCGTCCCTGTAGCCAGTGACAGGACGCCACTTAAAGTGGGACCCAAGGGAAGACCGGGGTCTGAGCCACATAAGAAGGGACCGAAGCATACCACGCGTGACCCTTACCATACAAAATGGATTTTAGAAAGTACACAAGACATCCCGTCATGTGATTTACCACAATAATAGGTGAAGTAGGGGTTAGTGTACTTCACTCTGAATTCAGAAAGGCCGAACTTGAGGCCTGTAACCTGGCAGCCACAACAAGTGGGAACCCATAATCAGGAAGGCCTGACAAGGCCTAACACCCGATAGTCCCAATGCATGGGGAGCTCACATTCAGGAAGGCCGCTGAGGCCTGCAGCCTGACATGTGAAGACTCACCACTACAACTTAGCGACCACGAAAAGTGGGGGTTTCACATTCAGGAAGGCCTGGTGAAGCCTGCAACCTGACATGTGACAACTCACAACCAGGAAGGCCAATGAAGCCTGAAGCCTGGTGACCACAGAGTGGGAGCAAAGTGCTCAGGGAAGGTGGTGAGGCTGTAGTCTGGCTACCGCATCATGTGGGAGCCCACATTCAGGAAGGCTGGGTGAGGCCTGTAAACTGACTACCACAGTATATGGGAACTCATAACCAGGAAGGCCCCTTTGAGGCCTGTAACCTAGCAACCACAATGTGTGGGAGCTCATCACCAGGAAGGCCTGGTGAGGCCTATAAGCTGACCACCACAGAAAGTGGGAACTCATAACCAGGAAGGCCCCTTTGAGGCTGTAACTTAGCAACCACAATGTGTGGGAGCTCATAACCAGGAAGGCCTGGTGAGGCCTGTAACCTGGCGACCACAATGTGTGGGAGCTCATAACCAGGAAGGCCTGGTGAGGCCTTTAACCTGGCGACCACAGTACGTGAGAGCTCGTATCCTGGTGACCACAGTATGTGGGAGCTCATAACCAGGAAGGCCTGGTGAGGCCTGTAACCTGGCGACCACAGTATGTGGGAGCTCATAACCAGGAAGGCCTGGTGAGGCCTGTAACCTGGCGACCACAGTATGTGGGAGCTCATAACCAGGAAAGGCCTGGTGAGGCCTGTAACCTGGCGACCACAATGTGTGGGAGCTCATAACCAGGAAGGCCTGGTGAGGCCTTTAACCTGGCAACCACAGTATGTGGGAGCTCATAACCAGGAAGGCCTGGTGAAGCCTGTAACCCAGCGACCACAGCATGTGGGAGCTCATAACCAGGAAGGCCTGGTGAGGCCTGTAACCCGGTGACCACAATCAGTGGGAGCTCATAACCAGGAAGGCCTGGTGAGGCCTGTAACCTGGCAACCACAGTATGTGGGAGCTCCCACAGATGTCTCTCCGTGGCCACCATAGCACCGACAGAACAGCAGCTTGCTTGGTGGCCCGGAGTCCCGCAACAGATCGGTCTGGTAGGCCTGAGGACCACAAGGGCGTGCAGAACCGCACCTGCCTGACCTGCTGCCGTGTACGCTCTGTCATTCAAGCATGAAGATGTCTTGAGCAGCTTGGATGACAGGGTCAGAGCTCTTAGTGAAGAGGACCAACCAGAGACGAGATAGTTAGCCAACGTCTCGTCCACTGGCGGCCTCGACACTTATCCGTTCTCCACGGCTCCCTCCACAGCAGCGAAACTAGCCTGCTGATGCAGATAGAGACGTGAGGAGAACGGATTCTTCCATACCCTCTCGATCCCAGCGTGGAGATCGGAAACGAATGGAAGGCTCATCCGGGCTGGTGGCTTATGGGTGGGGAGGAACCAGCCATCCAAAATACCATGAGCGGGTTCCTCCCAGACGCGCCTCCACTGCAACAGCAATCTGTCTGAGGCGCGCCCCATAATGTCAACCAGCTCAGCGTACACTGGGCAGGAGGGCTGAAATGATTCGGTCTCAACCAAACTGACATCCTTTTCTATATATATATATATATATTACAGCCAACTCCTGCCCTGCCCAAAGAGAACAGTTACAGATTCACCAAAGAGAGAGAGCGCTCATTTTCTCTCTTCTTAGATGTTCAACATTAATCTGTAACTCACCCTCGTCAGCTGGTAGATCATCCGCGAGGTTAACGCCCCTCTCCCGATAATCTGCCAGCTCCATCTGAAAGCTCCACGAGCTCAACCGCCACTGAGCCTCAGCCCGAGCGGGAACCGGAACCGCGGGGTTCAGATGCCGCGCCCACTTCCCTCGAGAAGTGGGTCAGACGAGAGCAGAGAGTTCTGAAAGGAAAAACTCTCAGTTCGCGCAAAAAACTCCCTCGAGAGCTTCCCGCGAATGCTCTTCTCTCAGGCAGAACACGCACAGATCGTGTGAATCCTCCGGTGTCAAATATCTGGACACAAGTCGGCACACTCGCGCAAAGTGTTTCTCCACGTCTCTGCGCGCTTAATCGTTGATACTATCACACAGACAAACAGTCCCTGAAGACGAAAAGAATGTTGTCACGGTTTCAAGGCGCCCTTCTTATACATCCAGATTGACGCGCTCATCATTCAAGCTGATGATGCACGGGCTGTCGCCGGTCAACCTGATTACTGTGAGTTGATATTTGATTTCAGACACCTGTCACGCCTGAGGCGTTCCCCATAGCGTCATTCGACGTATTGTTGAGTTCCCTTCGAAAGGGAACCTGTAGTATTTTCGAAATTTGTTCAGTCTGGTTTTAAAGCTTTTCATACTACTGAAACTGCGCTTTTAAGAGTTTTTAATGATCTTTTATTAATTACAGACTTTGGGGATTCTGCAATTCTTGTGCTTCTAGACCTCACTGCTGCGTTCGATACTATTGATCACGCCATTCTCATCTCTCGCCTAGAGCACTGTGTAGGCATCTGAGACACAGCCCTACAGTGGTTCAGATTGTATTTATCAGAACGATGGTTTTCTGTAAAACTTGGTGCCTCCTAATCGTCTACCGCCCCCTTTATGTGTTCCCTCAAGGTCCCTCAAGGATCAGTTCTAGGACCTCTATTGTTCTCGATGTAATTTTTCCCTCTCGGAAACATTAAAAGAAAACATGGTATTTCATACCATTTTTATGCAGATGACTCGCAAATATACAGTATTTACCCTTGAGACGAAACGCAAATAGTTCCTTGACCCCCCTACTTGAAAAGGATATTAAAGCCTGGATGTCTGTTAATTTTTTTTAATTAAACGAAGAAAAAACTGAGGTCATTGTGTTTTGACCAAGTCGGGTTTGTGCCGACTGTAAAGTGCTTTTACTTTGGTAACCTTGCTGTTTGTCTAAATTGTGCTATATAAATAAAGTGATATGGTATGGTATGTTTTCCACCCTCATATCGCCCTGAGATGAAAGATTTATGTATTTTTTGTCTGGAAAAAATCCTCAGATGACTCAAAAATCGTCATTTTGCATGGTCCAATGAGGCTAATGACTGCAGCCAGTGGTAGGAGCTGTCCTGCATGTTCTCAACCCGCCCATAGAGGTGGGATCTCACTCACAGAATGTATACATAGTGTCAGCCATCTTTTTTTAGAAGCTAAACTGGCAGGCTCTTGTTCTGTGGAGAAAGCTAAATAGTAGGGGTTACCATCCTCTTTTTCACAGACGTGTCCGGCCGTTGATGTCCGGGATGCAGCTTTTGTGTAGACCTATTTGGTCCCTTTTTAAAGACACTGCTTCAAAAAAAAAAGTCAATAATATAAATCAGCTTATATATAAATACTCCTGAAGCTGTAATCCGGTGCATATGTGTGTGTGTTTCTCTCTCTCCGTTGTTTCCGCTGCCTCTCCCTTTATGCAGTATGTACACAAGTACATGCATATACACTATTACAAAAAAATTGCTTTGTAATAGACACAGGGACGTTTTTCTTAGAGAAATGAAAAAAATAGTGTATTAATGGGTCCTAATTAGCGGTGTAACAATATATTGTGTCACAAAATATCGCAATACAAAAATGTAACTATCAGACAGTGACAATATGTATTGTGTATAGTTCATCCAAAATTAAAATTACTGTGTGAGAAAAAAATCAAGTTTACAGAATTTGTGTCAGTACTACATTATTGTTGAATATAATGTATAATTATGCAATGGTGAAATATTTGTGGGTCCTGATGGTGCCAAATGTCTTATGTTACCAGTAAAAAGTGGCCTACATTATTTTAAATATATCTAGTCATTGACAGAGTGCAAGCATATTTGTCTAAAATAATTCTGTATTTTAAGTTTCAGAATCATTCTGGTGTCAACATTGTCCTGTGCACTGGGTTACCAACACCAAGTCATATTTATATTTACAGTCACATATTTATTTCCATCACCAACACCAAGTCATATTTATATTTACAGCTATATTTATTTCCACCCCGAATGTCATACCAAACTGATTCTTAACAGATGTTAAATGTTAGATAATGGTAACAAAAAATGCTTAATTATGTGGAAAGTTTCCAATGTGTCATAAAATTTTTATAATGCAGATGTCACACATTATTATTCATAGATTATAAATAAATGTAACCTTTAAGAAGAAAGAATGGCGAAGACAGGGATACATTTATGTCTACAGTTATATAGTAGACCGTTTTTTTGTGAATTCTAAAAATATTTTTTGACGCCTCTAATACAGTATATTAGGCATACAGCTAACTGCTAATCTAATGAATACCATCACTTATATAAAGTATTAAATTGTGCACAAAAAAAACTCAAAGTGTTAGAGAACACAGTGCCTTCACGAAGAAGTTCGCTTCCACAACATATTCATTCTGCAATGTGCTGCAGTGGTATATCTTAAATTTGAAATAACAATTTATTTTACCACAACAGGAGAAATTTTAAAACAATTGTAATCAATGTTAAAATGAAAATGCACAATAAATGTCACTGTGGAGGTCTTAACAACATTTGATAAAAAAATAGGATCAGGTTAAAAACTAATTCTCTCATCAATGATCTCAAGAAAACTACCGTTTTTGGCCACCTCTCTATTGAATCATATGTATACACTTTATAACATCACATAAATGAGTAAGGTGTCATAAAACTACCGCTGAACATAAACATGTGTCTGATTAAGTCTCTTTAGTAACTGCAAGAGCCACTATCAATAGCAAACTGTTCGTGAAAGCCTTCCATCAATATTTGCTGGAACAAAACGACTCTGTGGTCAAGAGCCCCAAGAAAGCTAAACTGATATTCCAGAAGCTCTGCGGCCGCTCTCTCCATGTTCTGTTGTTGAATTTTTTCTTCTGCTTCTTTAAACATGTCCTGAGTGAAGCATTCTCCCCCATTTGCTGACACCATTTCATCAATTTTCTTCAATAAGATATTCACCTGCACTCGCTTCTTTGTGTTAGTGTTATCAAACACAGTATATCTACTACCACACCCCTGGATCACTTTCCGGAGTTCTGGATGGCCTGTTTCTACATAGTCGTCTATTGTTTGACCATTAAGTGAATCTCCATGAGTGAAGACCACTACCATGTATTTTGAAGCTTCTTCTCCGAAGAGCTCTTGCAGGGCTTGGACAGATTTTTGCTCCTCAGCAGTGAAACGGCCAATTTGTATCACCAGCAGAAACACATGAGGACCTGGTGCTGAAATCTGAATACATCTTACTATTTCTCTTTTGATGAGGTCTTTCGGTTGGCTGGTATCCAAAATTCCAGGTGTGTCAATCACAGAAATTTCTCTAGGGTCATAGACAGTTGCTTTTTGGCACAAGTTCGTGACAGAGTTTGCAGAAGGGCTTGAGTTAAAAACCCTTCTACCAAGGATGGTGTTCCCCACAGCACTTTTTCCCACTCCGGTTTTTCCAATCATTACTATGCGACGAGGTCCTCCTATTGACACAGCAAAATGAAGGACAAAAAAATACAGTGACAATGAAACCTGTACACATAAAATCAACTGATAGAGGCAGGGCAGGACTCCCTGTGACATATTGTAGAGTGTTTTATTTGATGTCTGGCCCTAATGTAGCATATTAAGGTACATATTTGCTTTATGAATCAAATCTATTAAAATAATTTTGATCTACATCAAAAATTATGTCAAAACAATTTAATGTAAGGCATGACACCTATCTGACCTAAAACTTTGGTTTAAGTTAACTTACTATTGTATTTTTGTTTATTTTATTTTGTTTTAAGTTACTAAATAGTCATTCAACAAACAACTCTGTTTGCTTTTACAGACTTGACAATAGCCATTCAAACTGTTTGATCATGATAAAATGTTTCAGCAGTTGTGAGCTTTCACCAGTTGAATAGAAATCTTACTAAACAACCAAAAGTCAAAAGTTTTAACAGGAAACTTACTTCGATCAGGAGAATCGTGGCGACGGCACAGACACAGACATTTCTTACAGTCCATTTTGTTCAGCAACAGTTTCTCGACAATGACTGAAACAATTTTTTTTTCGACACTGTATTAGTACAACATTTTCTTGTGACGTCACTTGTTTATTTTTTTGCAAATGTACAAAGTTAGCTTTTACTTTCATTTGATCATTTTCCTGCTTCACCACATGACAGAAATAGTTGGAGGTGTTTCTCGCAACCTGGTGAACAGACTAGAAATTCAACATGCCAAAAGTGGTTAGTGTGGGTTTTTGAATGACTTGTTAAAAATTTAACTTTAAAAAACACTTAGCTAATTTCTGTACATTCTTTGCTCTAATAGTTTCTATATTTTTACTTTGTACCTGAAATGATATTGCATTTAATTGTGAGAAAACTGGTTTAATAATTTATAGGAGGAAAATCTGAATATCACGAATTCCACAAAAATATTATACAGTACAATAATTCTCAACATTATAATGAGAGGAAATGTTTTGAGCACCAGATCGGTACATTAGAATGATTTCTGAAGTATCATGTGACACTGAAGACTGGAGTAATGATGCTCAGCTTTGCATCACAGGAATAGATTACATTTTAAAATATATAAAAAGAAAGCAGTTATCTTAAACTGTAATCATTATTTACAAAATAACTGTTTTACTGTAATTTGATCAAACAAATACTGCCTTGCAAAAAAAAAAAAAAAAAAAAAAAAAAAGATTTACTATTAATTCAAATTTTTTCTCAAAGGGGAGAGCGTGAATGTCCAGCCATTTGGAGGTGACTGCTGCAGACCATTTCCATAAACCAAGGCCAGATCCAAAAACCTGACAGTATAAAGGAGATGAAACCATCATACTCAGGTCCATGCATGTTCCTCATGATACTTCAAGACAAAACCATCACAAGAAGAGAAGAGATAGAGATAGATATGTTCCCCTAATTAAAATAGAGATTTAGAAAGTGAATAAAATAACTCAATAGAGACCAATCAAACTGATGAGAACAGCAAAAAAAAAATTCTAGATGAGGGTTATGTTTTCAGGAGCGCTATGAAAAGCCCTGAGCTGGTTCAACAGCAGTAGAAATCAGCTTAGTCCACTTAGTATGTTCTGTGTAACGGATTTGGTGTAAGATATTGCTAAATACAGTAAAGACAAAGTTATAACCCTATAGTGTAATGTCTAGAGTAACCAAAAGATGGCACAATAAACATATGCGAAACAATATATGAATCACTGTTCTAACACATTCTTTGGTGGAGTTTCAGGAAACATAGCTAACGAAGAAAAGTAGACAGAAACTGAGTTTGGTAAAGTTGTTTTTTTGCATAAAATTACCAAAGGCTATTTCCAGTACCTCCACCCACCACAGAACCTGATTTCATATCTATGTTGATCCTAGAACAACATTTCAATCAACCAATCAGATTTGAGGGACACATTTAAAGTTCATGTCAAGTTTATGCTTACAATAAGAGTTTGGTGCTTCTATTAGTGTTATTCACCTATCATTACCCTCTGATTTTAGGGATAACGTATAGTTAGGTTTAGGGAAATGGTTGATTAAATTTTTTGGACAGGAATGTTGTTCCAGGAACAACTAAATATGTTGACGCCTAACTCTGCATAATCAGGACGTGCCCATGCTCCCACCATTGCTTAGATATTTTACCTTTTTACCTTCTTTAGAAAGTCTCACTCTGTAGAAAATGATGATCAAAGCCTGACATTTTAGATTACTACATTAAGACAAACATTTTCACAAAAAACTGCAGAAGAGAACCAAAAGACAAGCACAGCTGTTATCCAAAATAGTGACTCGACGTGTTATGCCGGATTTTTGACAAGCCCTTTATTCTCGTGCATTTAAGACAACTATATTTTTGCTTTCATTTATTCATGACTGTGCTTTCTAGAGTGCGTTTAATGATTCTTACTCTGCTCATTATTTGTTTCTGTTAACGTGGAATAACTCAACATGTTACAATGTAAGTAAGCTGCTTGTTTTTTAAATACATTTTAGTCTATTTTGTAAAATTGTAGTGATTTGACTTGATGGTTACTCATATTAATGGCATTAATTTGATAGTCAAGCTCAACTCTAACCTTGTTTCCTTGTAAAATAAAATGACAGGATTAAAGCATCCTTCTCAAATATTTATAAACGAGCAATGTATATTATGTCATCAAGGGTTATAATTTAAGAATTAAGTAAATTCCTAATCCAAAACTTGTTATTTGTTATAGTGGAGTATACAAAGGTGGCGCAATCAAACAGAGGCGACAAGATCACTATGGTGCTGTTGGGAAAGAACAGCAACAATAAGTCTATGATAGGGAACATCATACTAAAGGCAGAGCATTTCATAGCTGGAAAAGAGACATGCACAAGAGCTGAAGAAAAACTAGGTGATCAGATGGTCTGTATCATCAACACTCCAGACCTTTTCCACACGCCAAATCAAGATCCAGAAACTGACAGTATAGAAGAGATAAACCCCCAATATCCAGGTCCACGTGCGTTCCTTCTGGTACTGCATGACAAACAGCTCTCACAGGAAGAGATTGATATGGTCAGCCAGCTTAAAAAGAGATTTGGAGAGAAAATGGTGGAAAATACAATTGTTGTGATAATTAACAGTCAAGAAAAGCAACCAGGACAGCCATATGATCAGGCTGATGAGAGTCTCAAAAAACTACTAGATGAGTTTGGACAGAGAATTTGTGTTCACAACAAGAATGAAGACAAGAATGAGCTGACCAAACAGGTTATGGAAAAATGGAAGGCAGTGCACAAGAGGCAGGCTGTTGAAACAAACAAATCCACACCTGCTGATGAGCCGTAAGACATACACTTGAAAGTAGTGATTAGATCATTTTTACAAAAAATAAAAAAATACTTATAAATTCCTTTAGCCCTATAATTTGACCTGTAACATCATCTCAATCCTGCAGGTTATATGAAGACATGGATCATTATGAACCAATGAAGGAAATACCTGAAGTGTCAAGGATGCCTGAAGACAGCAAAAGTATTACTTACAGATTTCTTATTCAATTTACAGATTTCTTATTCAACTTACTTTTCTCTGTCATCCAAAAGAATATGTTAAAATCAACATGCTGTTTTTTCGAACCTGACTTTCACGTCAATCTAAAGTAGTCAAATAAGTTCAACACACTTTTTTATGTAAAGCAATGTTTTGGATGCTATTTTCCTTCACAATGTGATTTGAAATGTTTGCACATTCGAATTTGTCCAGTTAAACGTGTTTCTGGGTCAATACATTTTGTCGTCAGATTCCGGTCTGAAAATTTTGTCCAAACCCCTAAACCTAACACTAGTTGTAAGCCTAAATCTGACATAAACTGTAAACTTGTTCCTCAAATCTCATTGGTTGATTGGAATGTTGTTCCAGGATCAAAAAAAATGTTGATCCAGGAATATGTTGTACTTGGTGAAATCTGTTTGTGCGATGTTGCACGCGCATTCTGCGGGATCTGGTTTCTTCTCAGATTGCAGTTCACTACAATTCACTAACAAACGGCAACAGACACTTCATCAGGCTTTGTCACCCCATCTGTGTCTGTTGCCATCTGTCGAAGCTTGTTTTTGCCAAATATGCTGAAACAGCGTTGCGTTAGAATGTCTGAAAAGTGATATGCTGTAATCTGGTGACTGACAGCATTAGTCTGCATCGTGTATAGTGTGAATTGGCCTTAAAAGTACAAGATGATGATGAAACGTGTCTGTTTAAACTGTTTTTTAACTGGTATATTCTGATAGTAATAATAATAATGAAACTCACCATTTAATTGTACATATGCATAGGATTTTCACCCAAATCTTCAAACTACATTCACAAAATCCCTGACTCTTCTGGCAAAGCTCAAACCATTTTACCTGCATGTGCTCAAAATCTAACAATGCTTTCCAATCATACAAATCCAGTCAATATATAAACTGTAGAGATCATTCATTAAAAACTACATAAAAATGCAGAACACAGCATCTAGAGCATCTAGTTACAGAAAAA
>NW_024121112.1:1533658-1636549 GCF_016745375.1 Pimephales promelas
AATATGTACTGTAACTGTTTGTGATAGATATAAATAAATATAGAACTGCTTGTCTTGCTGGTTATATTGATATTGATTTGATCTTAAAAAAAGAATAAACAGTGCTGGTTTTCCTTGCATTTTGGCAAAGACAGGTGTTTTGTAGTGCTACACTTTGTGTGTTCTCTGCTTTCCATCTTCATTTCGGAGTAAAGAAGTATGCAGGGTTTAAAGGGGAAGGTTTATATTCTCCTCTCCAACCTTTACTTACCCGTAGATTAGCTTTACCTGCCTATCCACCATTCATTTGGTAATTTTTTTTCTGTTCTCTTTTAAAAATCGGATGGGGAGGCGCATATATACCTACATACCGTCGCCTTGGGCCCCCAATTTGCAAAATCCGCCACTGTCTGTTACGTGTGGAAGTTTTTTGTCCAATAATTAGAATCTCTGTTTTTTTTTTCAGAATTTAGTAGTAGGAAATTACTAGTCATCCAATTTTTTATATCATCTATGCATTCCGTTAATTTTGTGAATTGGTAATTTTCATTACGTTTTGAAGAAATATACAGCTGGGTACCATCAGCAAGCAAAGAAAAAAACCTTCTCGTGTGCTAGATCCAGTCTTGACAAAAATCCACACCTAGCTCTTCCTCTTCCTCCTCATCCACCACCTCTTACACATACTCTTCCTCCTCTCCCTCTCAGATCGTTTCCATCTATTGTTGGTGCCATCTGTGCTGTATATATTTTGTACAGTTGGTTTGATCACACTATTAGAAAGTGTGCTGTAGTTATGTTTCACATTTGCTATTTGTGCTTACCTTTTTGCTATACAAGGGCATCACAGTGCAAAATGTGCTTTAGTGAGTGAGAATGAGTTTAGAGTTTTGCAAAAATGTGCATGTTATTTGCAAATGTTGTCTAACTGCCTGAATTTGTTTAAGGTTTTGCAGAAAGAGTGATTTATTCAACAAATGGGTTTAGGCCTTTGAGAATTTGGTTCGGAGAATGGGTTTTAGTGTCTTACCAATTGTGTTAACTGTAATTGTTTGATTTTATCTCAGAACAGACCATCCAGACGTATGGAGGTGAATGCAAGATGACAGTCATCCTGCTGGGAAAGAACAGCAACAATAAGCGGCTGATAGGAAACAAAATTCTTGACCGAGATCATTTCCAAACAGAAAAATTAACTTGTGAGAAGATTGTGGATAGTGTTGCGGGTAAGACACTCTGTATTATCAACACTCCAGACCGTTTTCATAAACCAAACTCAGAATCAGATCCAGAAGCTGACAGAATGGGGGAGTTGAAGCCATCATACACAGGTCCGCGCGTGTTCCTCCTCATACTCAAGAACAAAATGGTGTCACCAAAAGTGATGGAGATGTTTACTGAACTGAAGAAGAAGCTTGGACAGAAAATGGTTGAAAACACAATTGTGCTGGTAAACAGTGAAAAAACGTTACCTTCAAAATCAACAGACAGACTAGAAACCTTCAAAAAATACTACTCCAAAGACTACTCCATAATCCTGCATGAGTGTGGAAACAGATTGTGTGTTTACAACAGAGACATGAAGAGAGATGAACTAATCAAAGAACTGATGAAACACACAGAAGGCATGCAGACAACCCAAACATCTGAATCTGTCAGAGAAATGTAGGTAATACATAGTTATGATGAGCAGCAATAATTTAATTAATTTCTATAACCCTATCAATCACTCTTTCAATTCCAGAAGGACACCTGACAATATGAAGACAAAGCAACCAGCACCAGACAAAGCAGGTAATAAAACGTTTGAGTTCAGCCTATATGAATTAGAAAATATCACCTATGCACTAGTAGATAATAGGCTCTATGCACAACTTACTTCCGCATTCTGTAAAACAGATCGCATCGCTTCCGGTTCAGGTCTTTTGTATGTGCTTCATTTTTGCGGTTATACTCAAGATAACTTAAAAGGAGTGAGCAAAAGATTAGCATAACCAATGTCCCTCACATGTGCAGATTGATATTTAAACGTTTTATATTTTTTCTTCTTCACATAAAGTTTAGATATTTAAATGGAATAAAACACCTTTAACAAAGTGAACTATGTAGGTTAGCTGACTACCTTAGATATCGTAGTCAGTTCTTACGGCCGTTAACACTTTCTCTGAGCGGATGCGATGAGACCCGTTTTCCGGTTTGGTCATGTGACGCTCGGCATAAAACCTATAGTTTGGTATATGCTCTGGCTGTGTTTTCTAACTAATTCTATACATCAACAGCCGTGCATCAGCCGAAACCAATGACCATTGTGCTACTGGGACAGACAGGAAGTGGGAAGAGTGCGACAGGAAATACAATTCTGAAAAAGCAACATTTTGAATCACGTGCCAGTTCTATGCCAGTAACAAAAGAATGCCAGATGGCAGAGGAAGCTGTCCTTGAAGTGCAGATTAGGGTCATAGACACCCCAGATTTCTTCAGTGAAGACCTTAAAAACCAGGAAGAGCAGATAAAGAAGTGCAAAGAGCTCACACAGCCAGGGCCTGACATATATTTGCTGGTTATGCAGCTTGGCCGTTTCACAGATGGCGAGAGAGAAGTTCTCCCACGTCTGAAGAAAGAGTTTGGCGAGGATGTGATTTCAAAGATTGTGATTCTTTTCACTGGTAAAGAGAAGCTGAAGAACAGGACTTTAAGTGATTACATCAATGGAAGTGACAAAGAACTTCAGGAACTGATCAAAATCTGTCATTCAAGATGTCATGCATTTAACAACAATGACAAAAGCCATCATCAGGTGAAAAAACTGCTGGAGATCATTTATGACATGCAGGGAATTATGGCCATGGCAAATCATCACAATTATAAAAAGAAGCATAAGGAGAACAAAGACTGCAATATCTTATAAGATATTGAACTGTGTCTATGTGCACAGCTAAACTGTCCCCTAAGTAAACTGAATCTCACAAAACCTTACTGTGGGGACACTCTCAAAACATGATTTTTTTTTTTTTTTTGTGTACGAATGTAAAGATTTTATTTGGGTTAGTCTGAACAGTTGTTAAAATTGTGTAGGATTTATTATTAAGGTTTGTTGGTGTTTATGCTTCCAATCAATTTTTGTCTATTTTTAAAATTGCTAAATGCAATTGTAACGGCTAATTCTTCGAAATATTGAAGTATCAAAATAAAAATAACATTAAACCCTGCATATGAGTCCATAGTTTCATCATGTATTTATATACAAGAACATCACAAAGAGATGCAATGACTCTTTTGGTATTCTTCACAAGATGTCTTTAAAGTGCAAATATCCAAGCTATAGAGGCCCTGCAACCAGGTTACTAAAATGCCCAAATTTAAATTAAACCACACAGCTTCTCGGCATGTTTTGGCTACACTAGATGTGGACCTGTGTTTGTTTCTCCGCCTACATCACTGTAATGACACCAAGCAAAAATTGGTTTCAGAGGCGTTTTCTAGTAATCAGATCATTTGTTGCGAATCGATACTGTAAAACAGTTTGTTTCAACTTCATAACCAGATTTGGGGCATGTCCTGAAAGGTCCTAAAGAAGAATAGCACACACAGGGTTTTTTTAAAAAAAATTTTATTAATAAGTGTTTAATTAAATTTTTATAAAGTTCAAAATCCTTTTACTTTAAGGCTCAGCTTGTATGTTTTCAGATCATTATGAATAGGACATCCTTCGATAAATCTGAGAGATGACTCGAGAACCCAGCAGACTGATTCATGAACGGATCGTTCAGGGTTATGTTTCTCAAAAGCATTGAACCATTGGTCTCCATTACCCAGACCGGTTTTAAGACCCGATTCAATAAATTCACTGAAAAGATCTGACTTAAAGGGATAGCTCACCAAAAAATGAAATTTGTCATTTACTCACGCTCATATTGGTCCAAACCTTTATGAGTTTCTTCCTTCTGTTGAACACAAAAGATATTTTGTAGAATGTTGGTAGCCAGTTGATGGCACCCATTGACTTCCATAGCATTTCTTAGGAAGGAAGGTCATTAGCTGACTAGGTCATTGGCTACCATTGATGATCTGGGGCCCGTTTCAATAGGAGGTTCAACCAACTTTGAGTTAAAGCTTGAACTCAGAGTTGACTTACCCTGAGATGGGAAACTCTGAGTTTTCGGTTACAGAACAGCTGAAATGAGTTAGTTCAATCAACTCTGAGTTGACTGACTCTGAGTTAAGCGCGTGCACCACAGCTATAAAAAGCCATTATCAATGGAGCGCAGATATTATGAGTCACCATGGCAACAGCGCCAGACAAAAAGAGGTGTTGGGTATAATTAATTACCAAGTAATCTAAATATTGTAATTTAATTAAAGGGATCACTCTTAATTCTTCTTTAATTTAAAATAAAATATGATGCAATTACATTAAATAGGCTACTGCATAAACTATAGACCAATTCAGTATAAAACAATAGTGGATTGGATTTACTACATACATTTTTAAAAGGTATATTTTTATATAACCTTCTCCCTCTACACACTTTGATCAATTCAAGAATAATTCATGCAATTGTATTGTTAATTTGAAAGCATTAAAAGTGCAGTTTCTTGTCTCTCCTCCTTGTATTAATCAAGTGGTTGAGGTTGATATAGGATTTAGTAATATGTAGACCAATACTTTCTAGAGATAGTAATTATTACATTAATCTAACTACACCGTTGAAGATGTCATTTGTTGTTAATAATTCATAACTATTTTAGAGTAACTGTTATAATATCAGAGGTGAAACTGGAAGAATGTTATTCAACCTAAAGTAGTCTACTAATACTTTGATACATTTTTACTTAAGTAAAAGTAAAAATACCAGTCTAAAAAATCTACTCAAGTAAAAAGTAGTTAATTTAAAACATGAGTAAAAGTTGCTGAGTAACTTGTTTAACAGCGGGGGTGGGGTGGGGGACTCCCCCATGTGGGGTTGTAACGTATGAGAGTTTCACAGTATGAGAACCGTCTCAGAAAATATCACGGTTTATGGTATTAAACAATTGTTAAATATATAAACTGCATTATTAAATTACGGTTATTATTTTCATCAGTTAAAATGACAGTTAAATACATTAAACATTTGTTCAATACAACATAATATCAACTAACTTCAATAATTGATTATGATTATGATTGACATCTTATTTTTTATCATTAATAACTTATTAAATTTTATTAAAATTTTTTCAATGATTTAATAGAAATATATTATCCAAAACAGTGGTAATCAAATAAAAGTTTAGCAAATGTTTTAATCCTTTTATTTTTTGGCAAAGTGCTGCAAAACAGATTTAGTCAATTAAACCATGGACAAACAATATATATATTCCTTAAAGAATGTGTAAATACATTTTAGTATTATTGTTGGTGTTTAAACAGCACTTCCTCTTTAAAAAAGGGGAGGAGACCACAAGAAACTCTGGGTTTACTGAAGAAAACCTGCTCCCGACCAGGTTAGGTTCACAGAGTAAGTTACCATGGTAACTGACTCTGAGTATAAGTTACCTCTCTTTCAGAAACGGGCTTGACTTACTCTGCTTTCTCGGGTTTGATATACCCCCCTTTCTGAAACGGAAAACCCAGAGTTTCCCTCATTTCAGGGTTAACATACTCAGAGTTTTCACTTAACCTCCTTTCTGAAACAGGCCCCTGGTGACTGAGATTTGTTTGTGTTCAACAGAATAAACACTCAAACATGTTTAGGGCATCTTGAGAGTAAGTAATTTCATTTTTTGGGGAGTGAACTAACCCTTTAAAGAACGATTTTTTTTAGCTGCAATCAAACATCCAGCATCTTTTGTCTTACAAATGGAAATGTTTATCTCAATTAGATATGCTATTTCAATTACATTTTCTCTACATAAAAGTGCCAATTCCCATTTTAATCAATAATTAAGACTATGAAAAGGGGATTGTTTTCATGATGAAGCTTGAGCAAACATATCTAACTGCAGTAAATGTTACGCTGGCTCCCTCTAGTGGCCAAACTTTCAAATTGTTCCAAACTGCAAAGTTCAACAATACATTAAACATTGTTTTAGAATATCTAAACAGCTTCATCTTTTAAATATCAAACATCTTGTAACAGGAGATACACAATCACAAATCATCATTACAAAAAGTTTTATTTATGGTTGACTGGATGAACAGTGTCCAACTAGCATATTTACAGACAATAATCTATACATAAGAATGAGCAGTTTGACAAAAACCTGAAATGGAATAAAGAGGGACCAAGTTTGAGAAAATGAGACCAAAGTTGAGTCTGTATGCTACCATAAGTACTCTAGATTCAGCCCACAGTGCCTGGTAAAGCTAAGGACCAAACTACCATAGTGCACCCATTTATCTGCCAATCATATAAAATGGCTTAGGTCACAGAATTGTGAATCCATTGAACTGGAAACCACAGCAGACACTGAGTGGTAAAATTCATTTTCTCAAAACATCTATCCAAACAATTTCTTATATGCAGAATTAAATCCCACAGATGACAGCCTTAAGTCTTCTACTTGGATTTAGGAGGATTCTTCATCAATCTTGGGTGCCAGGTAGTATTTGACGTGTCCCATGTCAGCAATCTTGTACTCAACCACTGCAGGAGGAAAAGGACCATCAATCATTTCAATTCAAAATGCAATGTAATGAGCATGTGACCATTTTTCATACCTAGTGGAATGTCTGCAGACATGCTGAGTGTGACTGTCTTGGACAGAGGAGTGGCCTTGGTGAAGAAGTTCAGGTAGTTCAATGCAAAAATAAGCTGCACTGGCTCATTCATCTCAATTGTCACCTGTGAGGAACACAGTGTTGTTAATTACCCTCATAGATAGTGCAGACTTTAGTTAGTTATGTTGTCAATGTTAAAAGAATGTTACCGCTTCATCCTCCTTGTCGACACTGCTGGTCTGTGAAAGCTTAACATTGCCTGTACCCAGCTCTCCACTGGCAGAAAACTTCACACCATCCTTGGCACATGAGATCATGACGGCATCGCCAATTTGCGACAGATCCCTGCAGATTCTGGCGAATTCACCAGAGGGCATCTTCACCACGCAACTGTATTCCTGCTCCTGAGGTAAAGAACAGAACAAAACATGACCATTGGAGAAAACATGCACAATAATATCAGAATTACGCATGTTTAATAAAAAGCCTCACTGGAATGCCAAGCTGCTCCACATCCAGATCCATCAGTTTCATCTCATAGTCGGACACTTTCTCCTGATCTACAAACACATTCAGAGATCAGCACCGACTCACTCTAGTATAACTCATGGCTTGTTTTTATTGATAGTGAGCTTTAATCTAGTTTATTTTAGCTCTATGTCCTGGATATTATGATTCCCGGTATCAGATTAAATGCATAACTAAATTTAAATTTAGTCTTATGTACTTACTGAGTGTTTCAAAGACCAGTGCCAAAGAGTCTGCATTGTCTTCTGCCCTGAGCGTGATGATATCTTCATTTCCAGCACACTTCAGAATCTTTGACATGCTGGAAAAGAAGAACAATTCCTTTCAAATTAATGAACAGGCACTTTTTATTGAAACATGTAGAATGACATTCTGAATAAGTTTAAAACAAACACGTTCTTTGTATTTGTAATGTAAAACACATTACAGCCACGTTGAACCACTTTTATTTTATAAAACTGTATATTGGTTGTTCACAATTCTTTTTAATTAAGTTTTCTTTGTCTAACTGTAAAGCCATAGTCATTTAGCAACCCGGCTTTATTTCCCGCCAACAAGCTTGAGCGCGCGTAAATGACGTCACGACCAGCAATGATGGAAGAATACAGGAAACACTCTGCGCGCCAAATATTGCTAGTACTGACATAATTAACACACATTAACGGCATTAAACACATTCGAACTATATATTTCTAAACTAACTGTGAATGAAGACATTTTGTTCTACATCTTAAAAATGGCGGGCAGCTGTTTGCTCGCACAGTCAGGCATGTACAGACATGTTCAACTTGCACTTTCTAAGCGTTTAGACGACAAATAATGAGAAAACAACAATTAATTTCAAGCATTAACGTTACCTGCTCAAATTGACACCCATGGCCAGGTTTCTGTCGCAGCGGTAGGAGTCGAACCCATCGCTCCGGAGTGTGAGCTGCACCAGAGACACATGAGAGGAGTCCATGCTCTGCAGAGAGATGCCTGAGGAGCTGACATCCCAGCAGGCTTCGGTGATGAGGTCTTTCAGAGCCTCCAGAACCTTCTTAAGGATTGATCCTTGAACGAGACGTGCCTCGAACATTGTGCTCCTTTTCTTATGTGAGAAAGAAAAATAGTTATATAAATCCTGTTATGACACAAGCGCGGCCTGGTTTTCTGCTTGTCTTCAAGTGCAGGAACGCTGTACTAGTTGTCTATCAAAGTATTTTAACGGTACCAAGTATAAATCCAAAGACTGTAAAAGTAGTTAACACTGGTTTATCTGTCCTGTCTTCTCTCGAGGCTCTGAGTGTAACTGCGCGCGCTTTTGCTGGAACTTTGATAAACTTACCCTCTCTTGCCTTCGTCATTTCCTCTGACGCTTGACTCCTCCTGGAAAAAGGACCGAACTGCAGCCGTTGACCACAAGAGGGCGTTTCATACGCATTTGATCGTCTATGCATTTGATGTGTTGCGTCAGCTCGTCCTTTGTCCTATGCCTTTGTCAAACCAGTAACTCTTAAAAATCACTTTTTTTTTGAGAATGTTTAATGACCGAAATGACATTTGAATACAGCATTTAAGAACAAAATAGACTTACATGAAATAAAAATAAAAATCCTACAAATAACGTGCATGTGTAACATTTAGGCCCTATGAATTAATTTAGTATGTTAGTTATCATCTGAATTTAATCCTACCGCAGTGTGATAAATTAATTATTAAAAGTATTTTATATAGATACATGCATGTATAATTTGTCAAAAATGATTGAATCTTGAAAACGCTGAAATGTAAAGGACAACAATCTCAGCTATTAGCCACAAGATGTCGCCAATTCAAACGTCAATTATTTATTTGAGCCAAATGCCTTGCAGTTCTCTTTTGCTAAGAGATGTTGAGATGTCAGATGTAACGTTTTTTTGTGTTGTTGATCTACGAAAACCACAAAATAAAGTATGGAAGAGAAAAAAAGTAAGCTAAGTACTTGTGTCTGCGGTTTCACAGAACAGGGTCCTGTTTCAAGAAGGAGGTAAGGTTCAACCAACTCGGGAAACTTGAGCTTTCGGTTTCAGAACAGCTGAATTTAGTTAGTTCACTCAACTCTGAGTAGGTTGACTTGCGAGTTAATTGCATGCACTGCACGACTATGCCAATCTACGATCTCTCAATTTAACTCCCTATGAATGAATGCTGCCTCCTCATCTACAGGACCCTATATAAAATGGCATGCCATTTTTGTCCCTTTAACAGTGAACAGTGTCTTCATAATGGAAATATGCTCAATGAATGAATGTATGCACTGCCATTACTCATAGTATTTTTGTCTTGTATCCAGTAAAAAATATCTAAAGATTCTTAAATCAATCATAATAAAAATGGTATAAGGTGGGCTATTTCGTCTTGCTTCCTGGGGGAAAAAATTAAATAATTTAAGTGCATTTATCTTATTTTGCAAATTATCTGCCGCGTTATATGGTGATGCTTTTGAAAGAAATCCAAAATTGTCTAAATCCAACGTACATGGCACCCTTTAGCGTCAATATAACACACACAGAGCTTTGTTCGGTTATGTTTAGTTCTGGGGTAGGGTTAGGGTTAGACCACTAGGAGGCGCCTTCTGGCCCATATATATCTGCGTCTCATATTGGCGCTAAAGGGTGCCATGTGCGTTGGATGTAGACGAAATGTCAAAAGCGTCAGTGGCCAATTGGGGTAAGAAGTATTTATGCAGCGTGAATGAATGAATTAAGTATTTAAAAAAAGAAGGGGGAGGAGACTATAAGAAACTCTGCTTTTACCAGAAAACCTGATCCCGACCAGGTTAGGTTCACAGAGTAAGTTACCATGGTAACTGACTCAGATTATAAATTACCTCTCTTCCAGAAACAGCCTTGACTTACCCTGTTTTCTAAGGTTTGACATCGCCTCCCATTCTGTTTCCCTCATTTCAGGGTTAACAGTTTCCCTTAACCTTCTTTCTGAAACTGAGGTTTAGGCCTAGTAATGCATGTTTGAGCTGTTTTAACTGAAAGCAACTTGCTCTGATATATCTTCAAATATATCAGTGTCATTGTTTTGTCCCAAAAAACTGCATCAGTAACAATTATTACAAAGTAATGATTATTTAAAACAGATCACTGCCTCGACTGTGGGACATGTCAGCTATCCTTTTGCAGTTCCCTGTATGAATAAATGGAAGCAATCTATAGCGTGACCTCAAATTGTGTAAACATTCCTCCATAGCATGTACAGTGGGGATATTAGAGCATTGTTTCAGGCGTGCATGATAATGTTTGTGGAATGGGATCAAATGGTGACTCATGCAGTGAAACTCGCATGAGGCTTCATGCAGTGACTCACAGTGTTTGCACGAATCAGCAGTGCAACAGCAGTGCGCTCAGTCTGCCGTGTTTGCAGGCAGAATCCTCAACCGCAGGGTTTACCAGCTGGTTCCTAGTGTGGGATTCTCATGTTTCCACTTTAGCCCCCAAACTCTTAAACCCACCCAGCTGAAGTGGGGTGGAATTTCCCAATGCTAGTAAACAACTGTAAAGGCGTCTCTGATTTAAAAGCCCCTATCGTGACTGCCAAGTTTCCTGTAAAGATTGAGATATCACCACTGTAGAGTTGACCTGAAACCCATTTGAGCCCCTCTGAGCCCTCAAGACTTTGACTTTGTGTTTCCCAAGAGACACTCCACAGCTATATCTATGTTTATTCAAACATCCACTTAGCTATTCTTTTCTGTATTAAATTATAGCTGTAGCTCCATCTTTTTTTCTCTCTCTCTGAGAACTTGGAAGAGGGGGCAGGGTATATGGAACTGAACTTCGACAATACTGAACGAACAGGAAGGAAGCGGAGGCCGAGCGGTCCTGGGGAACATGAGGAGAGAGTTAAAACCCAGCCCTTTCTTTTCAGCTTGCAGTCCCTAGAGATATAACACAAGCATGCAGGCATGTGCAGACCACAATGACACTTTAAACAGGATAAACAACTGTCTCAGCAGTCGTCCTCAAATGCTTACTTTAAAAAATTGGTAACACTTTATTTTACAGTGTCCTTGTTACATGTATTTACTGTAGTAATAAAATTAAAATTAATTAAATTATGCATAATGACATGCAACTAGCCCTAAACCAAACTCTAACACTAGCCCTAATTATATAGTAAGTACATGTTGTTATGTAATAATGCTCAGTACTTAAATGTAGTTACACTTTAACAAGAACACCTCAAAGTGTATCCGAAATAATACTAAATGACCAATTTGTTATTGTTTATCTTACCATAATGCATGGAGATAGTTATTGTCAATCAGGAGAGAAAAATAGATATTGTTTTACTGAGGACGGATGCGTGGGACTCAGCACTTATACAGAGAATGTAGATATTCAGGTTAAAATCAAATAAAATACATAAACTTATATTTTAAAAAGTAATTGGGTGGGAGTTGTGAGACAGAAGTTTTGCTTTTACGTTCAGAAATAAAATAAATTATTTAAAAAGTAATTGGATGGAAGTTGTGAGACAAAACTTCAATAAATAGAAAGGTGAAAGTTAGAAATAGATGAAAGTTATGCGAAAACTGACAAATATAATGATGCATCTGAAAATGCATTGTGAAATATGCTTATATCCTTTATGCAAGTTTTGAAAAGAAAGAGTGGGAAAAAGTAGGGCACATCTGGTTTTACTTACAAAGCTTTTTATGCTGATATATGCAGTCACATGGAGGGGATTCAAATGTTTTGGATTACTGTATGTGTGGAATAAAGTTTCTTATACAAGATTTCATAAGACCAATCTAGAAGGGGCTTTCTCCAAAAATAAACAGTTCTTGGGCTCAAGGCTCTTGGTTTCCTAGCTGTAGGTCTGACGTCATGTTGAAGGAAAGCAAAGGGGACCTGCAACTGCAGCCAACTTTCGGCAAGATCAAGCCTGAGACAAGAGCCGCCCCCTCAGCTCCCCCTATCCTGTCTCAGAGTCAACAGGAAAGACAGGCCCAGAGCTCTGAGAGAGCAGGCAGGGAAGAGACCAAGAGAAGAACAGCACTGAAGACCACAGAGAACAGACTAGATGTCCAACAATACTCACACACAGGACAAAATGGACAAGCAAAAGCTGAGGGCTGAACTCAGTCCTCGAGTGTCCAAGAGCTCTGCGCAGCGCCTGAGCCGGGACCTCACCTGCTCCATCTGCCTGGACCTGTTCAAGCATCCGGTTTCCTTGCCCTGCGACCACACTTTCTGTGAGGCCTGTATTTCCAGCTACTGGAGCGGCCCTCGCGGCAAAGGCCAATGCGGGTCTGGTTCCTGTCCTCAGTGCCGGAAAGTCTTCCCTGGCCAGAGCTACCGACCCAACCGCATTGTAGCCAACATCGTGGAGAGCTACTGCCAGGGGATCGAGGAAAGTGGGGGTCGGCTGACCGAGTTGTCGGCAGACACAGTTCCTAAAACCCCACTTTGCAGCCGACACAGAGAAGAGCTGAAACTCTACTGCGAGGAAGACCAGGAGCTGGTGTGTCTGGTGTGCGGGATCTCTCAGGATCACCGGGCTCATACGCTGGTGTGCGTGCAAGATGCACAGAAGAGATATCGGGTAAGAATCAAAGACAATTTGTTTCTTATTTTGTACCCTCTTCAGCTCAGCAGCAAAAAGGCCATTGTTTTTGTGTTGAATAGGCTTCTCTAACCACTTCTGCAACTGCCCTTCAAAAAGAGCTCAACACTGCTCTAGAGTGTGAGAGAGAGACTGAAGAGGAGGTGAAGAAACTGAAGGTAAGAAGAAAGTCCTGCCACACAATCTCATGCACACTCTTCAATACTCCATGGAAAGCATTGGCCAATCATTCCTAAACCTAACCCGATCAGTGTTATTTTAGTATATTGAGATACCAGTATAGTTTATATTCAATTTTTTTGGTTTGGTTTTATTTATTTTCATATTTTCCGTTATCATTGATTATTTTGTTGTGTTTTTGTCAATTATATATATATATATATATGTTTTTACAGTTCTAATTAATTTTTATTATTATTATTAAAAATTATTTTAGTATATTAAGTTTAATGAAAATTACAATTTCCAAGTTTAAGTTTTTTATATTTAATTTTATTTTAGTGTCACAATAATGTTAATATTAGTTGACCATAGAACCCTGGACCTGATCTACAAGTATATTCTTGATGCTTTCCAGTAAGTAAATAGTAGGTTCAAATAAACAAATTCAAAGTTACTTTCTAAAAAGTATAGTTCACACAAAATGACAAGTCTGCCATCATTTAATCACCTTCGCTTCATTCCAAACACCAAAGATATTTTGAAGATGCAGTATTTCAACTGCTTTTGTCCATATTTGCCATCAAAACAACATTTCACCCCATTGTCCTTTATTGTATGGTCCAAAAACACTGAGACATTTTTATTAAAGAAATATATATTTGTTTGTTTTTAGCAGAAGCAAGACATGCATACACTTTTTGTATTTTTGTATTTGGTTTGTTCTTTATTGCCATTGATGGTTCCATGAAAAACCTTTAATATCCATGGAACCTTTCCATTGCACAAAAGTTTCTTTGGAAAATAGTTGTTCAGATGTTCTTCACACTAAGGAAAAAAATGTTTCTTTAAAAACTTTTAAATTAAAGTTTTTTTGAGGAACCAACAGAGCCGGCCCGAGCCTTTTGGGGGCCCTAAACAGAATTTGATTTAGGGGCCCCTCCCACGACGCGGAGTCACCTGTGTTTGACGAGTATTGACACAAATGTAATGCAATAATGATACATTATAAATGAATACACTTAGGTTATGTATTAGGCTACAACAAAATTAATACTTAATAAAAAAAATAATAGATGCCTACTTAAATAAAAAAAGTTTTAACAGTCTTAAAACTGTCTCAAAACATATAAAAGAAATTATTTGCTAAAATTATGACAAAACTGAGAAACTTAAGAGCAAGGCTTCAACAAGCCTATTGTTGAAAACTAAAAATATTTGGCCTACTATTTCTCAACTGTCTCAATACAGTGTAACTGTCCTCAAAATCTTTATTATTATTATTATTATTATTGTAACAGACTTTGTTAGATATTACATGACATAATCCAACAAAGTCTGTTACTATAATACCGGTAATGATGTTCTGGCGCTCGTTGTATACATGCAATGTATTTTTCCCCTCGGGGCTTGCCGTAGATGGGTCGTGTGCAGACTGCGCACTTGGTAGGCTACTGGAGTGTCGCGGGTTTTTGGAGGTCTGTGTGGTATCCACAAGTTTCCTACGCCCCATGAGGCCTTGCGTCAAAAGTGGGCGCGACTTCCGGTTGGAAGTAAACAAAGCACGATTTGACATGCTTGACACTTGTTCATTCAACAGTTGACAGTCATTCAAGTTATAGCGATCCAAACTAGCTAACGATGTGGGAACACAACCTCAACGAAATTAAAAAAGGTGAAATAACAGTACCTTCACCCTCCGCAGTAGTTGATTGGGAGTATTATAATAACATTATTAATAATCAATACTCATCAAGGCATGGTGACAGACAGTTGTGTGAGCTGACAAACAATTAAAATAAAAAATACACACTTAGTCATTGTGCTTTGGAGTTTATTCAAAATTATAAATGAATGTGCTGCTTGAATACATTAACTGGCACATTTGGTATTCTGTCAACACAGGCTTTGATCCTGAGTTTAGCTGTAACATCAGTAGCGAACAGCCAAACACATGCTGAAAAAAGTTTATAGAATATTAAAAATTTAAACAAATGTACACAGGAAGATTCGTCGTCTTTTGGGGGGTGATGGAAACTACTGTCGTTGGCAGGAACACTCTGATTTCGTTTTCAGCATATGTTCAAAACAATCACGTTTAAGCCACTGAACTAGTTTAGTCCGGTTATACATACAACCGCGAACAGCACATGTTGTCCATGAACTCCGTAACACCATCTCTCATAAAGATTTGCGTCTTTAAATAGTAAAATAATTCTCTGAAAAACAGCTAGCCTCTTCGCTAACTAACACACAAAATACCATTGGAATGCTACTTCCGCCGCCTCACCGGAAGTTTCACCCACTTTATTTTTTACAGGAGCGCCCCTCGGAAACTTGTGGATAATAAAGTGGAGTTCAAACTGCTATGTTTATTATTTATTCAAACTGCTACCCTTACACCTTGAAGGTTAAATTCCCCTGCGGGCTGTTTTCTCCAATACCGATACCGTGACTAGGCACAGTTCCGCACAAATTGTCTAACAGTCTATGCACGGGCGAGGTGTCTTGAGGATTATGCGCATGACTTAAACGCTGGCAGACACAGCAGCAGTTGTAACTTGTAGGCAGGTATATTGATCATTAAATCAGAGTTTTGTTGTCTTGACTGATTCATTCAGTCATATTCATTCATTCATTCATTCATTGATTTATGTCACTTGTTTAAGTCTGGACTGATTCATTCAGTCATATTCATTCATTCATTCATTCATTCATTGATTTATGTCACTTGTTTAAGTAATCTAAAAAAATAAAAATAAAAAATAACCCCGATTAGGGGGCCAGTTCGCTTATGCCTCGGGCCGGCTCTGGGAACCAAAAATGGTTCTTCGATGCGAAAAACACCCTCTTGGAACCTTTATTTTTAAGAGTGCTGTTTTGGAACAAGCTTGAACCAAAGTTGTCGGTGACTTCCTTAGTAGCCTGCTGTATGTCAACTGTTTGGTTATCAACATTCTTCAAAATATCTACTACTGTGTTCAGCATAAAGTTTGGAACAACCTTATAGGGAGTAAATGATGACAGATTTTACTTTGTTGGGTGAATTATCATTTTAAGACCTACCAAGACTTAAGGGGAAAACAGAAGAAAAACAATTCTGGTTCCTCTGTAATAAAATGCCCACTTTTCATGATCCAGTCAATTTCAAAACATTCAATACCATTTTCAATAAATTCGCTTCAATGTATTACGCAAGCTTGAGTTGCTAGACACGTTGACTTCCACCAACTGAGGGAAACATTACCTAAAATGCGACTGCTTGTGAACGCAGGAGCACACTGCAGATCTGAAGCAGAGAATCGAGGCACAGTTCAGCGAGCTCCACCAGTTCCTGTACCAGGAAGAGAAACTTCTGCAGGTGAAGCTGAAGACGGAGGAGCGTCGGGAGCTGATAAGGCTGGACGAACACAAGGCCCTGCTCAGTGTGGAGATCTCCCGTCTGCGCAGAGCTATGCATGATATCGAGGACAAACTTAGCGAACAAGATCCTTACACGCTACTCAGGGTGAGTCAGTGAAAAGTCAGCCTCACGTTCACACTTTCAGATGTTTGCAGCACCAAAGACTTTCCAATGGGAGGTGGTGATGATTAGAATTGAAATTGGAGTGTGTTATACGGTTGGCAATGTGTGCAGACATTGAAGCTTGTTAATGTATGTTACATGTAATATTTAATATTTTTCTACTTTAGGATAAGATAAATTATATATAAATATATAATTTATCTTATCCTAAATTATCATTCCAATAGTTAACTGTTACAAAAAGCTTTGAGGGATATCACTTGGGTTGAGTCAACACAGGAAACAATCTAATGATCTCACCCTTGCAATAGGAAGATAATGTCATTAGTGCAGCACAAGGGGATTTTCCAGAGTTGCAGATGTAGCTTAATTTCAAACACTGATCTCATGTGGAAAACTTCTGTCCCTGCCTCTCGAACTGAGCCAATATCATTAATCTCCTCTTTCCTGTCTTTTTTTGCAGAGTATAAAGGGTCTGCTTCAAAGGTGAGTGACCTCTATGGATCTGTTACATTTAATGTGTTCACTAATATTTTCATGAGGAAGTGCCTGAATTGTTTTTGCGTCTGGGCTTTTGTTGTTTCAAGCAGGCAGCCACAGAAGTTCGAGAGGCAGGCACTGACACCACCCAGTCTGTGTGAGGGCCGCTTTGCCGGGCCCCTGCAGTACAGAGTGTGGAAGTCACTGAAGGGAAGCATCTATCCAGGTTTGGGAATGATCCTAAAAAAATATATATTTAAAAAAAATGCATTTTCACCATATTATTATTATTATACATGACTATACAATATTATTATAATAAATTTTTACATGACACTCAAGGACACCTTAGAAATACAACCAAACTATCACCCTTACAGCAATCGGATAAAAGCCTACCTAAAAGATGGGTCTTAAGGTGAGATTTAAAAACATGAAGACTTTCACTGTTTTGCACATCATATGGCAACAAGTTCAGTAAATAAGGAGCTGCATGACTAAAGGCTTGGGACCCTTATAGAAGTCGTACGAGTTCGAGGGAGAACAAGAGTGAGTTCAAAAGATGTAAAAAATCTTAAAGTAAAAGTAGGAGTGTAGATATGAGGAAGGTCAGATAAAAATGATGAAGCAAGATTATGGGCTATATGCACGCATAAATTCCGCATTTGACGCAAAGATGCTCGTCCATTTCCGGTTGTGCAGATTAAAGTGGAGGAAACCGAGGAAAACGGGATTATGGCAGAGTCTTCAAAATTTACTGTCCTCCCGTCTTTGAAACGAAACGTACATACGTTTAGATGTAATTTTATATATAGTTATGTTTATTTAATATAATTTTAAAAAGAAGCATAAACACAACGAGGGGTGTCTGTTTTATCTGTTTTTGTCACTAACGTTTCTTTAGTATAACCATGGAGTATAAAATTCAATATAAATTCTCGGTATTGCATTGGACTCTACGATCGGCAGAAGTTATCGAGCATCCTTACACCTTCACCGGAAATACCGCCGTCCATAGAGCCCATTGAGTGCCTTTTAAATTAGGAGGAGGATTTTAAAATCAATATATTTAACAGGGAGCCATTCCAAGTGTAAAATGGGAGTAATGTGTTCAGTTAGAGGAATTCTGCAAATAATTGTATCAGCTGTATTCTATAGCTGGAGTTTGTAGAAAAGCTTTTTCTCCTGTAGCTGGAGTTTGTAGAAAAACAACAACAAAAAAGAGCGTTATAGTAATCAATACAGGAAGTGACTAGAGCATGAATAAGAATTGCAGTGCTCTTTACTCAGAGAACTGGATGAAGTCGAGTCATCTTACTTATGTGGAAATATGCAGAGCAAATGACACTGACAATGACATGTGCTTCGAATGATAAATACTGTCAAAGATGACACCCAAACTTTGACAGTACACCAAGAAACGGATACCAGAAATCCAATTATCAATATTCACAGAGGAACATTTAGATTTGGCCAGATTGATTTTTGAAACAACAAGAAAAATTTCATTTTTACTTCTAAGTTTAAGAAAATTTGATGTAAACCAGGTAGGTAAAGTTGGGTGTCATTGGCATTGCAGTGGAATTTAATAACAGATTTCCTAAAAATATTGCCAAGGGGTAAAAGATAAACAATAAATAAAAAAAGGACCCAAAACTGAGCCCTGCGGAACACCAGTATTGATGTAGGCTCTGATCTAAACCACTTCAACTTTACAAATCGAGTACAACCCGTAACATAAGATCTAAACCAAGTCAAGGGGGGCACCAATGATTCCAATAGACTACAATCTAGAATCAGTAAATACAGTTAGGACTCATTTGACTACATTTAACTGATTTCTATATCATGAACTAACATGATACTTCATTCATTCTATTACATTGTTCTAGCTCCCTCAGCCATCACATTTAACTCCAAAACAGCCAACCCCTGGCTCAGTCTTACATCTTCGCTCACCTGTGTGCGCTACCAGACCTTCAACATCACGGTGCAGGATAACCCACAGCGCTTTAACGCCGCCCTGTCTCTCATGGGCAGTCAAGGGTTCACTAAAGGCCGCCACTACTGGGAGGTGGAGGTGTACAGCAGCACCGTGTGGACCGTAGGAGTCGCTCGTGAATCCGTCACAAGAAAAGGCGTCATCAATACCATGCCTGCCAACGGCTTCTGGACACTCTCACTGTCGTATGGAGTTCAATACATGGCTGGGACGTCTCCACCAACATTACTGGCCTTGGAAGAGCCACTGGCGAGAATCGGCGTTTATCTGGACTACAAAAGAGGGCTGGTGTCCTTCTATGATGCTGAGAACATGACACACCTCTACACCTTCAAGGACACCTTCACCGAGACCCTCTACCCTTATTTTAACCTGGGGTTCCTGGATAAAGTGCATGAAAATGAACCTCTTAAGGTGTTCCTACCTAAAATCTGAATTTTAGGTTTTAATATTCATATTTTACATGCTTTATTATTTTATATTTCTTAATATTTCTTTTCTATATATAAACACTAGGCTGGACCTGGATAATAATTTTTTTTTTAAAATAAGAAAATATTGTTTAAAAGGTAAGCGAATTACAATTTCCACTATATATATATATATATATATATATATATATATATATCCTAAGATTTTTTATGTTTTTAAATGAAGTCTCTTCTGCTCACCAAGGCTGCTTTATTTGATGGAAAAATTTAATAAAATGTAATTTGAAAGCTGAATTTTCAACATCATTACTGTTGCTGATTACACATCAGTTTTCAGTGTCACATGATCCTTCAGAAATCATTATGCTGATTTTATGCAAAAAAACAACAAATTATTATTTTCAATGTTGAAAACAGTCGTGTACCACCACCCCCCCCCCCAAATTCTATGATGAATAGAAAGTTCAAAAGAACGGCATTTATTTAAAATATAATCTTTTCTAACATTATAAATTTACTATTTTTCTAACATTTACTGTAACTTTTGATCAATTTAACTCATCCTTGATGAATAAAAGTATTTTCTAATTTCTTTCCCCCAAAAATAAAAACTAAAATCTTACTGACCGCAAACTTTTGAATGGTAGTGATTATTGTTACAAAAGCTTCCCATTTCAGATCAATTTTGTTCTTTTGAACTTTCTATTCATCAAAGAATCCTGAAATAAAAATGTAAAAAACTGTTTTAAACATGAATAATAATCATAAATGTTTCTTGAGCATCATATTATAATAATTTCTGTAGGATCATGTGACACTGAAGACTGGAATAATGATGCTGTAAATTCAGCTTTGATCACAGGAATAAATTACACTTCACTATATATTCACATAGAAAACCGCTGTTTTAAATTGTAATAATATTTTACTATATTTTACATCTGAACTCTTTATATATATATATATATTATATATATATATATATATATATATATATATATATATATATATATATATATATATATATATATATATATATAATCAAATAATTGCAGCCTTGGTGAGCAGAAGAGACTTCTTTTAAAAACATAAAAAATCTTACCGATCTAAAACTTTTGACCGGTAGTGTATATATATTTATGACACCATATTTTCCAAAAGCATTTATGTCAACATTAAAGTGGGTGTTAGAAGTGCATGTAAAACGAAACCAAATCTTTAAAAAAAAAAAAAATGGTTATAAACCATGGCTCATGACCCTTTCTCACTTCTGCTGTAAGCTATTTTATTTTGGACTACCAAGCATACGATACCCTGACAAAAATCACTGCCTTTGTATATACACATGTTTTTGTGATATTTTAGATGGGGTGAGTGAAGATTTGGCTGGTTGGGATTGTCCAGTCAGCCCCTGCTGGTAGATGCAACTACTACACCCATCTGAGAAAAAAAAAAAAAAGCATTTTTCTCCATCGACATTCATTCCAATTTATCAGTATATTTTTACTAAAAATTAAGTTTTTGCAAGCAACACATTATCAAAATGATTTCAGTATATATTTAACCAGTGACAGATTCTTTTCTGAAGGATTTTAAAAGCATGAAAATGGACTATTAAAAAATAGCTATTTTCCCTATCTGCAGCCAGTGTCACAGCTCAATGCTGTAAACAGCAAAATAGAGACAGTGCAGGTTTGTAGCCAGTGCAAATACCACTTATATCAGCTTAATACTAGTCCTACATATCCTGCTGAGAAAAAGTACCTATAGAGATGTGAACAAATATAAAAACAAATCACATAAGGTTATACAATCGTGCACTCTAGTTATAATCTAAAATCTACAAGCTTAATGATTTTATCTTTATTTTAAAAACAAACATGTACAATCTCTGGAAGAAATTTATTAAAAACCAACAACAAAGTGTGTTGCTTCATTTTTACTGTCTGGTAAACATGAAACAAATTCTTTCCCACATTGTTTCTTTATATGATCAATGCAGTTGCCTTTACTAACCACAAGGAGGTGTTATTGTACTCTTGTTACGTTAAGCCGGGTGTCCAAACTGTATCTGTATGAGCCAACTTGACCTGCCTGTAAGTTTCTACTAGAAACTTTCTAGTATGCCTATTAAAGGGTTAGTTCACCCAAAAATGAAAATTCTGTCAATATTTACTCACCCTCATGTTGTTCCAAACCCCTGTGTGTTTAGTTGTTCTGCTGAACACAAAGGAAGATATGTGGAAGAATGTTTTAATCAAACAGATCTCATTCCCCAGTACATAGAGGTTTGGAACATAGAGGTTTGGAACAATATGAGGGTGTGTAAATACTGACAGAATTATCATTTTTGGGTGAACTAGCCCTTTAAGACCTTGATTTAGCTGGTTCGGGTGTGTTTAATTGGGATTTGAGCTAAATTTTGCAGGACAATGGCCCTCCAGGAGCAGGATTGGACACCCCATCGTTAAACCGACAGAAAGGGAAAGGCGTATCCACGCTCACTGTCTAGTTTTCTGTGAACAGCAATTAAACATAATTAGGCCTACGCTAAAACTCTTGATTTACACTTTTATAATTATTAGTCACAATGACCTAAACAACAAGTGGCATGAGTCAGGAAGTCCTTGAATCTTGCAATGAAAAGTTCTGGCTTTATTTTGCCCTGTGGGGTCCAACTTGAACAACTCAAGAATTAGCTATATTCAAGGTTATATGGTCCCTAATAAAAAAAAATGTAACTATAATTACAGGGTGAAAAATTTTAAGTGTGGCATACAGCGTTAAATAATAAGCCAAAACACGTCAGTTTGAAAAGAAGAAATAGAAGAAATCTCTAAAATTAGACATTGTTTTTAAGGTAGTTCCGGATCTGGATGATAATACAAACTCAGCATTCCAGCTGTGCACACATAGATTCACAGAAATTGCTGTTGTGCGAGTCGCGACTACGAGGGAATATCTTCCAACGGAATCAAAGCATTTAAAGATGTTTACTGAAAAAAAAAAATCACAATTCAAAAATTACATTAATATTTATATGTATTAAATGTCCCATAAAACAAGTACACTTGAGGCCGTGCTATATTGAGTATGAAATGGCCTTTTTTCTACAGTAGTTGAGTTTTTTTTTTTTTTTTTTTTTTGCAGTCTATGGGCCTGACCAGCTGAAGTGTGTTCAGTCTGACAACTAAGGTTTTAGCCGCGTTTTAGGGCGGCAGTGGCTGACACCGCCGTCGGTAGGCTATATGAATGAGTGTATATATGTGGCTGAATGTGAGGCAAATGTAAAGCGCTTTGGTGGTCATTGGGTCTATGAAAGCGCTATATAAATGCAGTCCATTTACCATTTAGCCAAGTAGGCTATAATACAGTGAGGAAAATAAGTATTTGAACACACTGCTATTTTGCAAGTTCTCCCACTTAGAAATCATGGAGGGGTCTGAAATTGGCTTCATGCACAGCTCCCCTCCTTCCTGAACTTCAGCCAGCTCCTTGTTTCCCGTCTTCCATTATTGGACAAACTGATTAATCCAGGTGTGTCTGACCTCGGTAGTCACAACAACAATAATCAGGCACACCTGAATTAATCAAGTTTGTCCAATATGGCACACAGGAAACAAGGAGCTGGCTGAAGTTCAGGAAGTAGTGCAGCTGTGCATAAAGCCAATTGTTATTAACTCGTCTTTATCTTTAGGTCATGTTCCAGAAATATTCAAGCTGGCAGTAATAAAACCTCTCATTAAGAAACCGCAACTAGATCCAACTAATTTAGCAAATTAAAGACCCATTTCAAATCTTCCATTTATGTCCAAAATACTAGAAAAAGTTGTGTCCGCTCAATTGTGCTCTTTTTTGCAAGAAAATGATATCTATGAAAAATTCCAGTCAGGATTCAGACCGCATCATAGTACAGAAACTGCGCTTGTTAAAATTACAAATGATTTACTTTTAGCTTCTGACCAAGGCTGTTTCTCAAAGTATTGATCTTAGTATTGATCCTACTTGATCTTAGCGCTGCGTTCGACACTATAGATCATAAAATACTCTTGGATCGACTACAAAACTACACTGGTGTTCTAGGACAGGCATTAAGCTGGATTAGATCGTACTTATCGGACCGTTCTCATTTTGTCTGTTTAAATGGGGAAAAAAATCAAAGATAACGTCAGTAGACTATGGAGTACCGCAAGGATCAGTGTTAGGCCCTCTGCTATTCTCAATATATATGCTGCCACTTGGTAATATTATAAGAAAACATGGAATTAATTTCCACTGTTATGCTGACGACACTCAATTATATATTTCATCACGACCAGATGAAAACACTAACTCATCTAAATTGACAGAGTGTCTCAAAGATATAAAATACTGGATGACGCGTATTCCTGCTATTAAATTCAGATAAAACGGAGGTATTACTTATTGGTCCAAAAAACTACACACAAAACCTCTTACAATACAACTTGTACAACAATACAACAATACAAAATGTCCTGTTACTTTATCCACTACAGTAAAAAAAGTGGAACTTGTCTTTCGAACTTCGAACTGCAACTTGTCTTTCGAAAATTATTTCATATGTTACAAGAACAGCCTTTTTCCACCTTAGAAACATTGCTAAGCTACGTAACATGCTATCTGTTTCTGATGCAGAAAAGTTAGTTCATGCATTCATGACCTCAAGGCTAGATTACTGTAATGCTTTATTAGCCAGTTGTCCTGCTTCCTCAATAAACAAGCAAGTACAAAATGCAGCTGCTAGAGTTCTTACTAGGTCAAGAAAATATGATCATATAACACCGATTTTATTATCTCTACACTGGTTACCTATTAAGTTCCGTATCAATTACAAAGTACTACTACTGACCTATAAAGCCCTGAGTGGTTTAGCTCCTGTGTATTTAATGGACCTTCTATCGTCCTACAATCCACCGCGTTCTTTAAGATCACTAAATTCGAGGCTTCTGGTCATTCCTAGGATATCGAAGTCCACTAAAGGAGGGAGGGCATTCTCGCATTTAGCTCCAAAACTCTGGAATAGCCTTCCCGATATGGTTCGAGGCTCTGACTCACTGTCACAATTTAAAACTTGACTAAAGACGCATCTCTTTAGTCAAGCATTCACATAATGCTTACCTTTATGCTTACCTGATCCTGTGTAATGGAAATCATTATGAACATCAGCTATGCTAATTATTTCCCATCTGCCTTTCTGCTGTTATCTCGGGACGCTTGTCCCGAGAAAAATGGCGTTCGTCAGCTCCAGTTTTGTATCCAGCCTCTAACGAAGACTTCAGATGCCCCAACATGATGAGAAGACCAATGCCTGTTAAGAGACGACTCAACACCAGTGAAGAGACGACTCAACGCCTGTGAAGACACGACTCAACGCCGGTGATATCTTATGCCATTAATATTACATGATTAACTAAATGTATTTTTTTCCGTGTACTTTTCTGAAATGCACTTACTGTAAAGCTGCTTTGAAACAATATGTATGTTTGCCAGAAGAGAACTGGCCCCCGACTGAGCCTGGGTTCTCCAAGTTTTTTTTCTCCATCCAATCGCCTGATGGAGTTTTGGTTCCTTGCCCCTGTTGCCTTGCTTTTGGCTTGCTTAGTTTGGGGTCATTTAATATTCAGCAATATTATTGATCTGAGTTGTTATGGTTGTATAACTTTCATGTGAACACTGTGAAGCTGCTTTGATACAATCTGTATTGTAAAAAGCGCTATATAAATAAATGTGAATTGAATTGTCATTGTAGGTGCATGTCCACTGTGAGACATAATCTAAAAAAAAAAAAAAATCCAGAAATCACAATGTATGATTTTTTAACTATTTATTTGTATGACACAGCTACAAATAAGTATTTGAACACCTGAGAAAAATCGATGTTAATATTTGGTACAGTAACCTTTGTTTGCAATTACAGAGGTCAAACGTTTCCTGTTGTTGCACACACCGCGGATGGATTTTGGCCCATTCCTCCTTCTCTAGGTCAGGTTTCTGGGCTGTCACTGAGAAACACAGAGTTTGAGCTCCCTGCAAAGATTCTCTATTGGGTTTAGGTCTGGAGACTGGCTAGGCCACGGCAGAACCTTGATATGCTTCTTGCAGAGCCACTCCTGGGTTATCCTGGCTGTGAGCCTCGGGTCATTGTCATGTTGGAAGACCCAGCCTCGACCCATCTTCAATGCTCTAACTGAGAGAAGGTTGTTCCCCCAAATATCACAATACATTGCCCCGGTCATCCTCTCCTTAATACAGAGCAGTCGCCCTCTACCATGTGCAGAAAAACACCCCCAAAGCATAATGCTCCATGCTTCACAGTAGGGATAGTGTTCTTGGGATGGTACTCATCATTCGTCTTCCTCCAAACACGGTTAGTGGAATTATGACCAAAAAGTTATATTTTGGTCTCATCTGACCACATGACTTTCTCCCATGACTCCTCTGGATCATCCAAATGGTCATTGGCATAGGCTACTTAAGACGGGCCTTGACATGTGCTGGTTTAAGCAAGGGGAACCTTCCGTGCCATGCATGATTTCAAACCATGACGTCTTAGTGTATCATCACCAACAGTAATTTTGGAAACGGTGGTCCCAGCTCTTTTCAGGTCATTGATCAGCTCCTCCCGTGTAGTTCTGGGCTGATTTCTCTCCTTTCTTATGATCATTGAGACCCCACGAGGTGGGATCTTGCATGGAGCCCCAGTCCGAGTGAGATTGACAGACATGTTTAGCTTCTTCCATTTCCTAATGATTGCTCCAACAGTGGACCTTTTTTCACCAAGCTGCTTGGCAATTTACCCGTAGCCCTTTCCAGCCTTGTGGAGGTGTGTTGTCTCGTGTCTTCTGACAGCTCTTTGGTCTTGCCATGTTAGTAGTTGAATTCTTACTGATTGTATGGGGTGGACAGGTGTCTCAGCTAACAACCTTAAACAGGTGCATCTAATTTAAGACAATAAATGGAGTGGAGGTGGACATTTTAAAGGCAGATTAACAGGTCTTTGAGGGTCATAATTCTAGCTGATAGACAGGTGTTCAAATATTTATTTGTAGCTGTAAAATACAAATAAATAGTTAAAAAATCATATATTGTTATTTCAGGATTTTCTTTTTTAGATTATGTCTCTGACAGTGGACATGCACCTACAATTTCAGACCCCTCCATGATATCTAAGTGGGAGAACTTTCAAAATAGCAGGGTGTTCAAATACTTATTTTCCTCACTGTAGCTAAAAACTTAGCCTAGTAGCCTAGTTTCAAAAGATCATGATTCCTATAGTATTCACTGATTATCCTTGATCATTTTATACACAAAGGCAAAAGCAATAAAAACCTTTAGTCATCTCAAATTGTTTATTAGTCACATTAACATTGTCTTACAGTTCATTGGTTCAAATGGACAAGTTCAAATGCCAAACAATTTAAGTCTAAGGGAAGGCTCTCAAGCTGATGTTGCTGAATCTGGATCCTTCTTCATTGTTGCTTAACTTTATTCCTTGCAACTTGTGAGTGGGTAAAGTTGCACTAGATCTATTTCTACTAATATATTTTTAAGTTTAGAAGTCTGGATAATCATGTACAACTCTATTGTAAGGAATAGTGCTAGTATTTTTTTATTTTTATTATTTTTTTTTTTTACAAAAAATATAATCCTTGTAAGTATGACTGAATGATATTTTATACATTTCCAAACACAAATTACCCAGGTGTGTGACAATAAAAAAATGTTGATTTTATTTTAGAAATAAAAGAAACATCTAAAAGCATTTAAGATTCTAGCCTTCACGGATTGGAGTAGATCTCTGGGAGGCTAAAGTGCATCAGGGACATTTTGAAACCAATTCATCCTTCCTCATTGTGACTTGTATCATTGACCTGACTGTAGTCAACAAAGCTCTTCATACTAATAATATCTGCCAGTCTGATGTTCCATTTCCTATAGTCTTCAATGGATTCTTTGAAGTACAACAAAAAAAATGTTGAAATGTCCCTACATCAGATTGTCATCTCTGCTTTTTATAGCTGAAAGGCTACATATGGGGATGGCACAATTAGGACTTCCTCTTTGCATTCTGGAGGGGAGGGAGCAAGAGGCCTCGGGTACGTGGCTTCAACAATACAGGTGCACAGGAGCTCTTCTGTCATGAAGAACTTACTTACTAGAGTGCAGGGTGTCCTGGAACTTGGTGTTTGTGTACCGAACATGGAAACCTTTCTTGTTGATGGTGTCGTCCGAGTGAAATTTGATGACAATGGCATCACCAGCTGAATAGATCTCCTCTGGTGGCTATAAAGAATAGAATTGAGACATAAATGTATAGATGTGTGTGATTATGCTGGCTTAACAAAAATCTCAAGCTTACCCCAGACCCACAGTAGCGTCCCAGCCTGGGCGCTTTGACATCAGCGCCATCAAACAGCTCCATGTAATCATAGCCACAGTCAGCTTCCTCCTCAATCTCAAAGGTGTGGAAGATAAGCTCCACCCCATAGCCCTTCTCCGCTGAGATCATCCACTGGCAGTCTGAAGCTCCAGGATAGTTGTTATCACCAAACTGAGCGTGGGAATACAGATCCTTGGTCTTTATCTCCGCCTTCAGACTACCGCCACACTCTGAGAAAAAGGACGATTATCAGTAGCCAAAATCAAACGTTCATGGAGAACCTCAGGACCACTCAGAGAAAGAAATACCTGCTGAATGAGAGACCTTAAAACCCCTTTTCTGTACTGAGTTATCCGAGGAGAACTGCAGGAACATAGTGTTACCACTGGAAATGACCGGTGATGGCTTTTTGCCCCCACAAAAGCGTCCTAAACTGGTCGCTCTGCCATTTTGGCCATCATATATCTCCAAGTGGTCGTATGTACACTCCTGATGAGCCTCCATATCAATCTCTTCAAAAGCCTATGGGAGATAATACAATTTGGATTAATCACCACACAAACTGAGCTGCTGGAATGGTTTACTAGTCTGTACTGTATCTTTAACCACTCATTTTGTCAGGCCAATTGATGCATGCAAGTACAAGTTTAATGCGGTGGCCTGGGGTGGTGGATAGGGTCCACGTGCAGGCCTTCTTGCTGGGGTATTTATCAGGCCAGTTTGGACTTGTGATGATACCGGACACACTGGTAATTTCTTGATCACACCCCACTAAAAACACAAAACCCGGACATGATTATTGTGAATCCTCAACGAAGGAAAGGATGCATAGAAAATATTCTCTATAAGCTTAATGAAATTTCCTCTTGTTTGAATAGTTGTAAGTACTGAAAAATGTAGTTAGCAACATAATCGGTTACATTAAACATTTTTGGTAATATAATCACACCACTCTTTGATAGTGTTACTGATATTAATTATATGCATGTTTATATATATATATATATATATACAGTACTATGCAGAAGTCTTAGGCACACTAGTATTTTCAAAGAAATGGTTTTAAGCCAGTTATTTATATATTTTGTTGTAGTGTCTCAGTAGGAAATATCAGTTTATATTTACAGACATTAATTGTGCCATTAATTGTTATAATCCAGTGAAATTTTTGAATGCACAAGGATTCTGACAGCAGCCAATGCTCCACACGGAGGTCGGATCTCACTATCATCGAGTGCATCTGAAATTATATGAAGAAACAGAAAAAACAGAGACTAGAAGACCAGAAGAACTGCAGCAACGTTTCCAAAGACGCTTGAAAAAACCAGCAAAACTAAAAACTATGTGCAATACCTGGACAAAAGCTGTTTTAAACGTAAAGGGTACAAAACACCTATTGATTTGATTTAGTAACAGTTAATAATAGTTAACTAATAAAAGTGAATTGATAACTAAAATCTATTTATGATTATGACATTATTTTTGAAAACATTCTCATTTACAGCATTTTTACACAAGTGCTTTTTCACAGTACTGTAGCTTTGCAGGCAGGCAGGCAGGCACTACCTTCGAGACGTTGCCGCAGTTCTTCTGGTCTTAGTCTCTGTTTTTTCTGTTTCTTCATATAATTTCAGATGCACTCGATAATGGTGAGATCCGACCTCCATGTGGAGCATTGGCTGTCGTCAGAATCCTTGTGCGTTTTTTGAGACACTACAACACAATATATAAATAACTGGCTTAAAACCATTTCTTTGAGGCGAAAATACTAGTGTGCCTAAGACTTCTGCACAGTACTGTATATATATATACTGTGTATATATATATATATACACACACACACATACATTCAGCACTTGTGGGTAATTTGGTAGAATGAAATGTCATAATTCCTTTATATCCGAGGGAATCGCGTGTGACGCTGATATCTGTCTCTTATTAGCAATCGCGACCTGCTTCATACCAGAGTCATGTTAAAAAACATGAATGTTTTGACTCATCTATAAACATTATTAGATCCATCAGACAGCAATTCCCATCTTTATGCTCATCACTGCGTCATCAACCTACGCCTTTGTTATTGTAATGCTACGTTCACACCGGACGCGAAATTCGCGCCTGACGCGTCTAGTTTGACGCTTGACCACTAGTGTTAATTCGCGTGTCAAGAGCGAAACTGGCGCGCGTAAAGTTTGAAGCGAAATTTACGTGACGCGCGTCAGAATCAAAATCCGTTGGCGGTCATTGTTTTTATGTCGACTGAGCACTGCCACACACAGTTCAGAGTTACCGCTCTGTATTTACTCTGGATAGCAGAACAGCGGCGTGGGGATCATCGTCGCCGTATATTTGTGTCCACCGGACCCTTCGGAGCCGAACCGTTTGGCGAGTTTCACCATTTGCTCGCTCCAGGAGCTGCGCTGGATGACGGCCGCTGTCAGCGGTACTTCCGCCTGTCACGCGCCCAGTTTGATGACCTGTTGTCCCGCATCTGAGCGAGGATCACCCTCGCCCTCATCCATCTAATCTAGCTGTCATTTATTTTTGTTTTGATAATAAATAGAGCCAGCCTTCAAAAGTTATTAACCTGTCCTGTAATTTTTTTCTCTCTCTCACGTCCAGACACGAATTTATGCACATATGTTGATTGTCTTTACAACATAATAGCCTACTATTTCTAGATATGGAATGAATAACATTCAATACAAAATGAACATGTCTCCATATAGAAATAATGTTTTAAGTGATGAAACATTTGCTTTGTTGTGCATAATCCCACCATGCATTTAGTCATATTAACAAAATAATTTATTGAAGCATCCAGACACTTCACCACGTGAGCAAGCAGCTAGGCTCCTGATTGGTTAACGCGGCGCGAATTCACGGCAAAGTTCAGATTTTTCAACTCGGGCGGCAGACGCGAATTCGCGTCAAACGCGTGAATGCACAACGCTCAATTCGCGCCATTCGCGCCAACTTGACGCGCAAATGAGGCGTATTCGCGTCTTCCGCGCCGCGCTCCACGCCTCATTCGCGCCGCAGGAATTTTTCACGCGCGTAAAGCGTCTTTGCATTGACTTAACATTGAAATCATTCGCGCCTGACGCCCTATTTGCGTCCGGTGTGAACGTAGCATAAGAGGTTAGCGACTCCTAGCGGCGAAAAAAAAAGACATATTGTAGCTTTAAGTTGTAATTGTAACTTCAGGTTTAAAGAGTTTACAAAAAGCAAATGGAAATGTGTTTGCTTTTTTGTGTACTCAGGGCAGCCCTGGAACAATAAGGAAACAGCCCTTCGCAAAAAACATTAATCTCTGCATCTGTAGGAGTTCAAAAAGAATAGAGCTTTGAAATCTTCAAGACTTAATTTTTTCCAATTTAGGCCAAATGAATGCCTCTAATTCAAGAATGATTGATAACGTGATCTAAAGACGAACCTTCTTTGCAGTCATGTTTATTGGTGTGCAACACAAAGCCGCTGCGACACTGACAGCTGTAGCTCCCAAACGTGTTAACACACTCATGCTGGCAACCTCCATTCTCCCTAGAACACTCATCCATGTCTGCCAGAGAAAAAGAGCAACTGTAGTTTTTTCTGTAGTTTGTTGATTGACAACAATACGACCAATTATATAAATGACAGTGAAAGACGAGTCTACAACATTCTTGGAGGCTTTTAAAGGAAACTTGACAGTTCCTGACAGTAAGTACATTACTGTAAATGTATGTATTTACAAACTGAAGGACAGCTTGACATAAATTCTGGGTTAAGTGCAAGAACCTTCAGAAAGTATTCTTTAAAAGAGTCAGAAAAGAAAGTCAAGAATGTCTGAAACTCATTTATATTGTTCGTTAGCTGACAAGACAAACGCAAATTTCAGTTATCATGCTCACCAGAAAAGAACTGAGCTTTGAAGCCTCTCTTGGACACAGTGTTGTCTGATTTGAACTCGACACGCATACTGTTGAGCTGGGACGTGATCGCTTCCGGTTTCTCTGTGCCACAGAACTTCCCATGAAGCTTGGCGTCAGTGGACAAACCACTGTGTACCTCAATATAATCATATTTACAAACCTGTAAACAGACAGACAACCAATGAATAGATTTCACTTTTTCTTTTTTTTGTTTTGCTCAAAATGAACATATAAATAAACAAATAGTTAGTAGATAATCAATCCTTCTTTCAAAACATCTTATTGTCTTACCCTGATTCATGGTAAGCATATTAAACATGTTAATACTTTAGACCTATCAGGATGGTTATCGCTAGAAATTGCATACATACGCCACTCGCCCGAGAGTGTCTCGTCCAGGGCTGACCCCTAATATTCGACTAAATCTTTAAAAAACAAAATTGTTTAAAATCGACTAAAACCAAAATTGTTTAAAATTGATTTTTGTAGCAGAAAAAAAGTCCACAGGAAGTGGCAAAGTCACACAGTCCGTGAGGGACAAAGCATTAACGGCGGGTTCTTCTGGTAATTACAGTATTTTGGGCAGCAAATTCAAACATGTAAGTAGTAGCAACTTTACATAACTCTTAACGTTAACCTAGATAAATGTGTATGATTATTAGGCTTTAGAGTGTGGAAGCTATAGTATAGCGTAGGATGACCATATTTTGATTACCGGAAACCAAAAAAAAAAAAAAAAAAAATGCAGACAGGGAAAGAGTTAATAAATAATTAAAATGTCTCCTTGCTATTTTTTTAAAAACACATCCACAATCAATACTTTTGCTGGTGCTCCGAGTGCAGAATAGGCTATATATTTGGCCTAGTATATATATTTTTTTATATTTAAATTAGTATAAACACGTAATTAGTTGACTAATGGCTTAAATAAACAACTACTAATTAACTAGAAAAATCTTAAGTCGGGGGTAGTAGCCCTAGTCTCGTCATATCTGTAAATACAGAAAAGTTACATCAAAGTCAAAAGTCAACTTACATCGTTCCCCTCGGTCTCAAAAGTGTCAAAAAGCAACGTGATGCGGTACTGCACAGGTGCTATGAGCTGCCACACACAGTTCTTATTGGGCGGGTATTCCTGCGGCCATCCTGGACTATTGAAGGAGCCATTGAGTTTAGAGATGAATCCTCCACAGGCTGCTGCTGGGATCAGATACAGAAATCATTATTATATTGGCTTGATTGACTTTGAGGCAAGCCAACTTGCAAAGAGATTCACGTGATCCAGAATGTTAAACACAAATATTCTGACTAGCCAAACAAGCATGCCTTTGAAGGCTTTCAGGAAAAAAAAATCCTGCTTTCAAGAACTCAATTATAATTATTTTTCCATTGCCAGAAACATCAAAGCTGGTCAAAGATCTAAAGCAACCTCAATGTAAGCATCAGTAAACCACTTGTATGATATACATTATGGCTTATTAATAGTCCATGTGTTAAAAAAATATATACTACCTCACGTTTGTGTCGATCACATTTACACACTGCCTCCGAAACGTTTGTCCGTCATAAAAAAAATCAGATTGAGTTAAATTTCCTGTGTTTTTCGCATTTTGAGAGGTGTTTTGACAATTTAGAGCCACCGAATGACGAATTCGAAAAAAAGAAATTCTCGGACTCATCTGATCACTTGGAAAAGTAACAGCAGTTTTCAAGCCCCATGATTTCTCCTATTCACACCACTTCAGTTAGACATGTTCTAATTTTCCAGTACAATGACTGCATTTAATATCTGACAAACAGATATAATGAAAAGTAGGTTACCACTCCGAAAACCCTCAAAGCCTGATTGAAGAGCAGTGATTGAAATGGTCCATTTTACCTGGAATATAATTTCCACACTGGTTTTCCTGATCAGTTATGGCTATTTGTTAAAAGGGAACCACTTTAGGCCTGATTTCACAGTCCATTTAGAAAGGCTTTTTCTATTTACAAAGGCTGAGAATAACAGGTAGAACCAGCACATTGAGACATTTTTGAGCATGTATGTAACCCAACCCCCTAAACCTAAACCTAACCATTTGTAGACCAGGTTTTTGTTGGTCAATGGCGCAGTCTATTTCAGTTGCCTCAAAATAGCAATGCACCAACAATGCCCCTGAACACACCTCGTTTTCAGAGCAGCGCACTCATGGGTGAACAAATGGGCATTTGCTATTTAAAAAATTTAGCACAGGATGTGGATATAATAACTGCGTCGGGCTGAAACTAGCAAAAAAACACTTTTAGATTATCCTATTCAAATCAATGTGATAAACAGTAATTGGAATCAGTAACTCACTACAATTTGTAAGTAATCTATCAAGCACTGTTTGATATTTAGAAGAAACGTCTCGGTTACGGATATAACACTCGTTCCCTGAGTAGGGAACGGAGACGTTACGTCGGAATGACGGAGAATGGGGGTTTCGCATAGAAAGCCAATCCTCTTCGAGTATTTAAAAACGAGCCAATGGCATGAAATGCCTTGGGGCTGCGGAATTTGCATAGTGTAACTCCGCCCCACCCCGTGGGTCTAAAAGGAGGAAGTGAACGCAACCGCAGTATGTCTTCGCTGAGGAGCCGAGACTGAACTCAGGCGTCTACCCAGCGGTACAGCAGAAGTGGCAAGGAGACGTAACGTCTCCGTTCCCTACTCAGGGAACGAGGGTTACATCCGTAACCGAGACGTTCCCTTTCGTAGTCACTCCGAGTTACGTCGGAATGACGGAGAATGGGGGTCTGTGCCATCACGCCATCTTACAGCTGTCTTCCAGTGCCCTGCGAAAGTCTGGACTACTAAACTTACCTTATAACCAGGAGTTACTAATTTAACACCAAGGAATACCAAGGTACACTGGGAAGCATAACCCGGGAGGGACATGCAACCAAATGCTTACCGTAGGGAGGACTTAAGAATACACATATGGCCGTGTTAGGGACTACATATGGAGATCACTGGAGCACCAACCTACGGGTGGCTAAAAACTTAGCTCCAGGTGTGGCAGATGGCTTGCACGCTTTGTCAACGGAGAATGCGTGCAGGTCCCTTACCCTCTTCATGGAGGCCAATGCAACCAAGAGTGCTGTCTACATAGGACAGGACAAAAACTCTACCGATTGAAAAGGCTCCAGGTGAGGCCTCTGCAGAGCACTTAGCACTACCGAGAGGTCCCAGAGGGCACGAGGGGAGGGTGAGGCGGATTTAGCCTCCCCGCTCCCCTCAGGAACCTGATGACCAGGTCATGCTTTCCCATAGACTTACCTTTCACTGCATCATGAGACGCGGCAATGGCCGCGACGTAAACCTTAAGGGTGGAGGGCGACAGCCTACGCTCCAACCCCTCTTGCAGGAAGGAAAGCACGACACCGATCGAACATCTCCGGGGGTCTTCTTACGGGAAGAGCACCAGTTGACGAAGAGGTTCCACCTTGACGCACAGAGGCGTCTCATGGACGACGCTCTAGCGGAAGTGATGGTTGCCGCCACCGCAGGAAGCAGCGAACTCAACCTGCCTCATCCCGTCCAGGGGCCACATTTTGGTGTAGGCTCCAGAGCTCGGGACGAGGGTGCCACAGGATGCCCCGTCTCTGAGAGTGTCCTCAGAGGAAGGCCAAGGAGGTGCTGTCGCGAGGAGCATCAGTTCGGAGAACCACGTCTTGGTGGGCCAGTAAGGGCTACCAACAAGACCTGCTCCTCGTCCTCCTTGATCTTGCACAACACCCGTGCAAGAAGGCTCACAGGGGAAAACGCATACTTGCGTGGCCCCGCGGCCAGCTCTGCGCCAGTGCATCTGTGCCGAGCGTGCCCTCGGACAGGGAATAAAACTGGGCGCAGTGGGATGAGTCCCGAGAGGCGAACAGGTCTATCTGTTCCTCCCCGAACTGGTCCCAAATCAGCTGGACCGTCTGGGGATGGAGTCGCCATTTGCCGGAGATAGGGTGGACCCGTGACAGCTTGTCGGCCGTCAGGTTCCGGTCTCCTGGAATGTACACCATGAAGGGACCTCAGGTGCTTCTGACTCCATAGAAGGAGGAACCCGGAACCCGCGGCTGTCCAGGAACCCGCGGCTGCATGCCCATTGCACATGGCACCCCAACCCGTGGTAGAGGCATCCGTGGAGACAACGACATGCCTGGAAACTCGCAGCAGAGGGACACCGGCCCGTAAAAAGCTGAGGTTCGACCACGGGAAGAAGGTCTGGCGGCACGCTGGAGTCACTGGAACTCGGAGCGAGCCGCGATGCCATGCCCACCTCGGGACTCGATCGCGAAGCCACAGCTGAAGCGGTCTCATATGAAGCAATTCGAGCGGCGTTGCCGTGGCTGCAGATGCCATATGCCCCAGGAGCCTCTGAAAAAATTTCAGTAGAACCGCACTCTTGCCTTCGAACTGTCGAAGACAAGTCAGCAGTGAGTGCGCGCGCTCGTTCGTGAGCTGCGCGGACATGGCGACCGAGTCTATCTCCATACCGAGAAAAGAGATCCTCTGCACGGGGCAAATTTTGCTCTTCTTCCCGGTTGACCCGAAGGCCCAGACGGGCTAGGTGCTGGAGCACCAGGTCTCTGTGTTCGCAACCTTTTCTCGAGAGTGTGCTAGGATCAGCCAATCGTCGAGATAATACAGGATGCGAACCCCGTGTTCGCGAAGGGGATCAAGGGCTGCCTCGACGATCTTCGTAAAGACGCGAGGGGACAGAGCTAACCCAAATGGGAGAACCGCGTACTGATATTCCTGGCCCTCGAAAGCAAACCGAAAAAACGATCTGTGTCGAGGCAAGATGGAGACATGAAAGTACGCGTCCTTCAGGTCTATCGCTGCAAACCAATCCTGAGGCCGGACGCATTCGAAAATGCGTTTGGCTGTGAGCATTTTGAACGGCACTCGATGAAGAGTACGGCTCAAAATGCGCAGATCCAGGATCGGTTTTAACCCACCGGTCTTCTTGGGGACGATGAAGTAGGGGCTGTAACCCTGACCTCATCTCGGCTGGAGGGACCGTCTCGATTGCACCCTTCGCCAGCAGGGTCGCAATTTCCGCTCTCATGACTGGGGCATAGCCACCGATCACTGTGAAGCGAACTCCCCTGAAACGGGGAGGAGACTGTGCGAACTGAATCATGTAGCCGAATCTGATCGTTCTGATGACCCAGCGGGACAGGCCGGGGAGCTCTAGCCAGGCTCCCAGGAACTGAACCAGCGGGGTCATGCGAACCACAGACGTCCCCCCGGAGGGGCAGCGAGGTGGGGAGACCGGCATGCGCACAGGAGTTACCCCGTGCGGGTGCACAGTCGAGCCCCGTTCAATGACAGAAGAGACCAGGGAAGGACCAGCGTTCCACGGGGGTCTGTTCTGCCGGGGGTCTGGCGATAGAGGGGGAGGGGAGTGGTGTAGTCAAGGGACGACACATGATCCCTTCCGCACCCTCAGAGACAGAGAGGAATGAGTGGGGCGACGCGCTGTGACATCGTGCGCACTCATGAGTCTTTCTTCAACCAACTCAGGGTGCTGCCCACTCGTGGGTGAGCAGCGGGGAGCTGGGAAAAAAAAATTCTCCGCCGGCCCTCCACCGGGGGAAGGAGGGGCCCTGCTACCGCCTCCTGTGAAAAACCCTGACACTATCACTGAGCAGCCCATCTCAGGAACGCCGCTTCGCCTGGCGTTAGGAGGGCACGCGGCCTGAAGGGGCTGTGAAGCTCTCCTGCGGCCTCCTCCGCGACGCGATCCGGCTGAAGGCTGCTGCTGGGGCCGCGTGGGAGGGAAGGGAGCCGCAGGGGGACGTCCTCGGTGGCGAGGTCGGTGGCAGCTCGCCACTCGCTTGTTCATTCCCCCCCACGTGCATATCCCTGAGCAGCTTGGCTTGAAAAACAAATTGCTCATCGCATGCAGGGCGGAGGCTTCCTGTCCGCCGCTCTACAGGATCGCGCCGCCATAGACGACGAGAACCCACAGGCTTTGGATGGGCGCTTGGGAGTACCGCGGGAGGACGCGCTCTGTGGACACAGTTGCATCGCAACAGAACTCCACCGGGGGAATCCCAGCGTACCCACTGGCAACCGAGCCGTCGAGGGGAATAAAAGGCGGGGGAAACTGACGAACGCTCTCGGGAGGTCAAAGGAGCCTTCCAAGTGCGTGTCAGTTCCACATGCAGCTCGGGAAAAAAAGGGAATTGGGGTCGGCTGTGGCCGTGAGGCGGCAGCCTTGCCCAAAAAACAATTATCCATCCGCGAGAGATCGGGACAGGGCGGAGTTCCACTCCAGCCCGATACTCACGGTGGCCCGAGATAGCGGCTTGGGATCAGACACGGGCAACGCTGTCACTCCCAAGGGAGGCAACGCAGCCGTATCCTCACTTCCCGAGGAGTCAAGCCCGCCTTGTGATGCTGCGACCGACATCGCATCATCCTCTGGAGCGCCGAACGAAACAGACGGTACCTGTGAAGAGGCAGACGCCTGAATCGATTCGCCGCTCGCTGGCTCTAACACTGGAGCGGTGGGTGTTTGTTCCACACAGTCACCGTCAAATCACCCTGTCCGCGAGTCGAAGAGCTTCCTTTTTTAAGAAGCAGAACGAGTAGCGGACACGGGGACTCTCACTTTTATCAGATCATTGATTGATTGGTTGATTGATTGATTGAAAATGTATTAATCCCGGTAGGGAAACTGGTTTGCCACCAACCGTACAACCTTAAACACAGTACACAACTAACAGACAAATAAATAAATAAATATGCATTAAAAGAATGACCAAAACCTGATAAGACACATCTACAAGAAATATTCAATTACACAGTGCAAAAATAATCAAACACTAACTCTATTAAAGGCCTGGATGTCACTCAATAATTAACAATGTTCATTAAAATATCTGACTGCTGCTGGGAAAAAAGATCTTCTCATCCGCTCACTAGAACACCGAGACAGAACCAATCGCTTACTAAAAGAGCTTCTGAGTCCCCTAAACAAATTGTGTAGTGGATGGCCTTCAAAAAGCAGGACAGTTTTCAATTTTGAATGCATCCTCTTCTCCACAGTAACCTCCAATGCATCTGGGTAAAGACCAATAACTGAACCAGCTCTCTTGATCAGTTTATTTATCCTATTTTTGTCCTCAACAGATATACTTCCCCCCCAGCAAAGTACAGCATAAAAAAGAACACTAGCTAAAATCCCTTGATAAAAAACATTTAAGAGTTTTGTGCTGATATTAAATGATCTTAGTTTTCTCAAAAAGAACAGTCTCGACTGAGCCTTCTACATCACAACACTAGTGTTCTCTTTCCAGTTTAGTTTTTCATCCAAATGAACGCCCAAAAATTTATATGACTGCACAATCTCGATCTCTTCACCATCAATTCTAACTGGGAGGACCTTCTCTTTTTTCTTTCTGAAGTCAATCACAAGTTCGTCTTCCCAATGTTCAGTTTCAGAAAGTTTGAATCACACCAGTTATAAAAAGACTGAACTTCCATTCGGTAAGCAAGATCATCACCCTTATTAAGTAGACCTACTAAAGCAGTGTCATCAGAGAATTTTTGTATCCAGCAGGATGGCTGACTATGCCTATAATCAGCAGTATAAAGTGAAAATAAAAAGGCGAATAAAACTGTACCCTGAGGTGCTCCTGTATTAGTTAAAATGGTATTAGAATGTTTGTTACCCATCCTAACAAACTGTGGTCGTGCTAGAAGGTTAGAAGGCTAGGATCCAGGCAATGGTTGTTTTATGCAACTTAAAATTAATTAATTTATTAACTAAAATATGTGGCTGTATAGCGTTAAAAGCACTCGAAAAATCAAAAAACATGATCCTAACGGAACTGGCAGTAGTTTCAAGATGACTATAAATATTGTGAAGCATGAATAGCAGTGCATCATCTACCCCCACACCCTTCCTATAAGCAAATTGCAAAGGATCCTGAAAGGCAGACACATGCCTAGTCAGATGATCCAGTACAACCCTCTCAAAACATCTCATAATCTGCGAAGTCAAAGCTATAGGCCTCAGATTAGAAAGATTGTTAGACACCTTAGCTTTTTTGGGAATAGGGACAAGACAGGATGTTTTCCACTTAACTGGGATTTTGGCAAAAGACAGAGACAGAGAAAACAATAAATGAAAAACAGAGCACAACTGGTCAGCACACACTTTTAGGGTACGTGGATGAACACCATCAGGACCTACTGCTTTATTTGGTTTAATACGCCGTAAGTGCTGACGAACCTCTTCAGTGCTAAGAAGATCAGCTGGACTACAGTCCTCAGAGCTGTACTGCCTAAGATTAGAACGGGCATTCTCATGTAGTAAAGAAAAGTCTAATTCATCAAACCTTGCAAAAAAGGTATTGACATCGTTAGCCTGTAAACCCAAATTACATAAACTGGGTTTACTGGTCCCATATCCAGTAATAGATTTCATACCATTCCATAGTCCTCTTGTATTACTACAGGACATATTTCCTTCTACCTTTTCCTTATACTTTAATTTGCCCTGTTTAATAATAACTTTCAACTCTCTTTGAGCATTTTTAATTCTTTCCTTATCACCACTGTAGAAAGCAGCTTTCTTCTTATTTATAGCAGCCTTAACTTCTCTAGTGACCCAAGGTTTATTATTGGGAAAATTTTTGATTAATTTTCAAGGGATTATAGACTCAACACAATAATTAATATAACAAGTCACTTTGTCAGAAATACTGTCCAAATCACTGTCTCCATCAAAAAATACAGTCCAATCTGTGCAATCAAAGCACCCTCTTAATGTCTCACAGGCATCCTCTGTCCAGATGCGCACAGTCTTTGTCGTTGTCGGCTGTTTCCGCATCACCGGAGTATATTTAGACATCAAGGTTATCAAGTTATGATCCGATTTACCTAGCGGAGGGAGTACTTTGGCAACATAGCCATCCTTAACGTTCGTATAAAACAGGTCAATAGTTTTGTCACTCCTTGTAGGACACGTCACCATTTGCTTAAGAGACGGCAGAGAGGTTGAGAGAGAGCTGTGGTTAAAATCCCCATTTATGATAACCAGTGCGTCTGGAGAGGACCGCTGTAAGTCGTAATTTTCGAAATAGTGTCAGTAGCGCATTTCCCATTACCCGATGGGGGTATATACACCACCAAGACAATAACATGGGAAAACTCCCTTGGTAAATAGTAAGGTCGACAACTTACTGCTATAAGCTCAATGTTGTTGAGCTCAAGCTCATTGAGTCTAGATCGCAGTGTAGAGATGGTCATGTTCCCACAGAAGGAACATGAGACATCCACGAACGCTGCTGCTGCATGCTGAATGCCCATGAGCAGCGATCGTGACCATCAGAAGACGACATGAATCGACCGCACCCAGAAGAACACGGGCGAACCGTCTTTAAAAAGACGTGCCACGTGCAGCTCTTTCAATAGAGAGGAGGAAATTCACTCTTTCAGCGCTGAAGCGACCAGGGAGAAGCGCAAAGTCTGGCAGACCACTGCTCAGATCGCAGGCAATGCAGAATCTCGCTGGGTACCGCCGTCACACCAACACTGAAGAGGACGCTCGTCTGGAAGAGTTGTACTCAGAGAAACTGGCTTTAGAAGTGAAGAAGTCTCTTGGCTCCGAAGCGAAAACATACTGCGGTTGCGTTCACTTCCTCCTTTTATACCCACAGGGTGGGGCGGAGTTACGCTATGCAAATTCCGCAGCCCCACGGCATTTCATGCCATTGGCTCGTTTTTGAATACTCGAAGAGGATTGGCTTTCTATGCGAAACCCCCATTCTCCGTCATTCCGACGTAACTCGGAGTGACTACGAAAGGGAATGTAACTTCTGTTGACCAAGACTTCTGGTTAAATGTGAGGATCGTAGATAAAACTAGGGTATTCTGCATGGTTTTCAGCACATTGCTGTGCATTTTACATGAGCAGGTAATTGGAATCACCTGCACAGCTTCGGCGGTCCGGGGCGAGCTCGTAACCAGGGTTGCAGGCGCAGTGGTAGCTGCCCAGGGTGTTGACACAGCGCTGCTCACAATGACCTTTATCAGGCCTGGAACATTCGTCAATCTCTGCATTACAAGCAAAGTTCAAGGTCAGGAGGTCACAAAAGTAGGTAAAGAGGTCAATATGCAATTTAGGAGTGTCACCTTTAAAGAAATTAGCTGCAAATCCAGCTTTGTTCACAGAACCATCAGATACAAACTTCATCCACAGCTGGTTGGAACTGCTTTTGACATCATCTGGCTTTTCGTAGCCGCAGAAACGGCCCAGTAGAGGACTGCTCTCAGAATCACCGTCTCTCACTTCCAGGAAGTCATAAGCACAGTTGTCATGTTTCTCAGTCTGAGTGTGAAAGAGAAGCACATGAGAAAAGGATCATAATAGAAATGACCTGACATCTCTCTGTCAGAAAAGTCAATGAGGAACAACACAAGAATGCTTCAGACTGTCATACTGGTAATAAGAACTTGTGGTGCCATGACAACAAGCTCAAGCCTGAGTAAATAACAGACATTTCATGGATTTATGTTGTATTTTATACTCATCAATGACTTTAACATTTTATGACATTTCCCAGTCTAGCCTCCCCTCTCTCCCATCATTTACTGTTCTCTCTGTACTTTTCTCCATAATAACATTTGTGAAAAAGTGTACTTAATTGCCCTGAATGTGCTTGTATAGTGTACTTCAAATCTTAAAATATATAAAATACTTTGTTACAATTTTAACAATAGTGTGTTATTCGATATTACATGCAAAATTAATTTATTTTAAACATATTAAATTGCAACGTCATCATTACAACTTCAACTGTGAGAGACAAAATTAGAAAAAAAAAAATCCAGGAAATCTCATTGTAGGATTTTTAAAGAATTTATTTGTAAATTAGGGTGGAAAATAAGTATTTGGTCACCCACAAACCAGCAAGATTTCTGGCTCTCACAGACCTGTAACTTCTTCTTTAAGAAGCTCTTCTGTCCTCCACTCGTTACCTGTGTTATTGGCACCTGTTTGAACCCATTATCTGTATACACAAATCCGGCGAAACACGGAAGTAAAGCAGCGCCGCCATTATGGCGGGCCTGCTGCAGAAGTAGCGTGTTGTTCTTGTAAGCGGCTATAGCAGATGTTAGATGTTTTTATTTAGTTATTTTGTACGTATGTCCAGTGATGCCGGGAAGAGCGTGTTGTGTGGTTGGCTGTTTTAAAGGGACTCTGTGTAGGAATTACCCCCATCTAGTGGTTAAATAGTATTTTGCATTCAAACGAATTTTGCTCTCCAGCACCTCGCTTTTTCAAGTGCGTATTGCATCTACGGTTGCCGTTATGTACCAAAAATGCTATGACAGGATGTCTTGTAGTAACACTTCATCAAGTTTTTCTCCAGGTGAACAGGTTTGTAACTTAAAAAACCCCCAGCAACTTATGTGTTAACTTATGTGTACAATTTATGTGTCTAGCTGTATAAATTAATTTTAATTCTCTGTACAATCTTATCCACATAGCAAAATCACAATTTTAGCTAATTGATAATTTATATAAAAAAAGAAAGCTATAGAAAATCTTACAGAGAGCAATATTTTCTTCAAAATTTTCTTACAATCATTATCTCTATATTCTTACTGAATTTATAGGTTATGTAAGGGTTAATGATCTGTGTTGTGCTACTTTCATGTTATCACTGTGAAGCTGCTTTGATACAATCTGTATTGTGAAAAGCGCTATATAAATAAATGTGACTTGACTTGACTTGACTTGACTTAATGCCCGACGAGGTGTCCATTGTCAGGTTTTAATGGACGACGGCGAGGCATAAACCGGCCGACGCGCAGCGGAGGACGGTTGCCTCCGCCGAAGTCGATTAAAACCTGACAATGGACACCTCGGAGGGCATTAACCCGCTTATACCATGGTCACTTGCCAAATAAAACATTAGTTTATATTTTAATTAGGCTAAATCTAGTTTTTACAAATAATAACTTGCCTTGCCTGACTGTTTATTTAGCAACCGGAGATATAGTCCGCTTAGCTCGTATCCCTTCAGGTTCACAAATGCATTTTTTTTTTCATGAAACACAAAGGTAGGCATAGTTTTTTTTTTTTTTTTTTAAATTACACATAAAACAATTAATCAAACAACAATAAAAAAAACAATTAGCTCTGAGCTCCGGCGATTTGCGCTTAACGTTATGGGCAATAAATTAATCAGATCAAAGAGAGGGTCATTTGCCTGCAGGCTCCTTAGGCTTGAAACGCTGTAACGTTCAGCCTTCTCCTGCCTTGGTTGTCTGGACAGCTGCGTAAAACTCCCGCAGGGTCTCATTCAGGGGTGCGTTTCCCGAAAGCATCGTTATCCAACTATAGTCGCAAGTTACGTCGTTACCAATAGAGTTCAATGGAACAGAGCAGCAGCGGTGTAATTTTCTCCGTTTTATTTACATTTTTTCTTTCTTCAGCAGCATACCAGTCGTCAAATTTGCCATATTCTCCATAAATGTTAAAAGAAATAGCACGAAGTCGCTCATTGTTGTATTAGGCTATAATATCTTACGTTAGATGATAGAGCATGTGACTGCCTGTTGCTATGGTTACTCACAGCTGTTGTAGGCAGCGCATTTATTTATTAATTTCGAATGGTAAACAGGCAGTTTCACCAGAACTACTTTACTAGGTGTCCTCTATCACTTTTTAACGGACACCCTGCAGCCAATCAGAATCGAGTATTCACCCAGACCATGGTATAAAAAGAATTAACTTACAAACCTTGTTTTTAGCACCTTCCTTCACAATAGCTGCGAGTAAAGTAGTCAATAGCTGCTATTCATCAAAGACCTTGTTTAACTTTTTTACCTATAAATGTTATACTGTCTATATAATAAAGTACACAACCAAGCAATGACAAAAAAATTAAGTAAGACTGTAACATTGACTAACCTGTCGAGGAGAAAGCAGGCAACTTCAGCGTCTCTTCTGAAATCTTTCTGCTGCATTAGCTCTTTCCACGGTTGAAAACGCTATCCCGATATTTAAGGCCATTGCACACTGAGTACGAAATTTTCGTATGCGTATTTTCGTGTACGTCAGCCTAAAAATTCGTCACGCATAGAAACCTTGCACACCGAGTCCGTTGCGTATTTATTAAACCTTTGCGGGAAAAAAAACGCAAAAATACCAAATGGATTCGTCAAGCAGTGAGGATGATTTTTGCCCTCTCTCATATTGAAAAGAGAAGAAAGAGAAAATATTACGTCCATCCAATCCTGAAATTGCGCCGAGAGGAGTCGCCGAGTTGCAAATTTATCCTGAGCGATTCAAAATTTACCTCAGAATGTCAGTGGGACAGTTTGATGCTTTGCTAGCGATTCTGGAACCACATATTAAAAACAAGACCACCAATTTCCGTGAACCAATCGATTCTGAACGGAGACTGGCAGTGTGTCTGGTATGGACCAGGTATAGACACACGCACAAACACTCACACACCCGCGCGCGGCCCGGTGGAAGCGCTGGGCAGACAGAACAGCTAGGCTGTTATTGTGTATTGTGTATATTGTGCCCAAATAATACATTAGTTATCGAATAGACTGCTCAATCACACTTTATTTGATCCTAAATTTCAATCTGATTGAAAGGGGAGGTTTATTAATTTCATAATCCAATATAGAGAAGAGAACATAAACACTTGATCGAATTGAAAACCGAAACTGAAAGCACGGCGCATATGTTCAATGATTTGAGGACGAGCTCCCCCGGCCCTGAATTGTCAAAAGACCTCTCAAAATGCTGGCTCTGGATGCGAAAAACGCAGAAAATCGAACCCGATCCGAAAATTAATGGCCTTGTTTTTTGCAATCTCCGGTCACGTTTCCTTTTTCGTTCAAGTCTGGCCTTTTTTTGCGAGGAGGATGCATTCTCCTGTGACTCGGCATATGGTCCGCCATTACAAATAATAGAGCAAAAGAGCAATCAGCAATCATAGGAGTGCAATGCAGCCGTTTAAACTTGCAGGGAATGCGCCTCTCAATGTGACGTGATGATGGATCTGAGTCTGAACGAAAACGCGTTGTGGAAACGCGTTTGGCTGGTGGTACTTTTTGACCCTCTCTGCTATTATAGTTTTTCAAGATGGCGGAACGGACATGGAAGCCTCCGTGAACCTACCCGTCCCATGTACATAAAGATAATAAATTCTTCATTTACGAGGATAAGTCAGATAATTTGCAGAGGTATTTGTACACCATTGAGGACATATTTATGAATAAAAATATTGATTTCAGATAATAAAATACCTAAAAATACCTAAAAGAGTCCCTTTAATAATTTTCTCTGTATTGTTACTGAAACAGTAACAGCGGTAATGGCGGCAGGCAAGATGGCGGCACCCATAGTGTTCGCGGCGGATTTGTGTATAAAAGACACTTGTCCACAGCCTCAAACAGTCACACTCCAAACTCAACCATGGCCAAGACCAAAGAGCTGTCGAAGGACACCAGGAAGAAAATTGTAGACCTGCACCAAGCTGGGAAGAGTGAATCTACAATAGGCAAGCAGGTTGGTGTGAAAAAATCAAAAATGGAAGACATAGAAGACCACTGATAATCTCCCTCGATCTGGGTCTCCACACAAGATCTCATCCCGTGGGGTCAAAATGATCATGAGAACGGTGAGCAAAAATCCCAGAACTACACGGAGGGACCTGATAAATGACCTACAGAGAGCTGGGACCAAAGTAACAAGGCTAACATAAGTAACACACTACACCGAGAGGGACTCAAATCCTGCAGTGCCAGGCGTGTTCCCCTGCCAGGCGTGTAAGCCAGTACATGTCCAGGCCGTCTGAAGTTTGCCAGAGAGCATTATGGATGATCCAGAAGAGGACTGGGAGAATATCATGTGGTCAGATGAAACCAAAATAGAACTTTTTGGTAAAAACTAAACTCGTCGTGTTTGGAGGAAGAAGAATGCAGAGTCCCAAGAACACCATACCTACTGTGAAGCATGGGGGTGGAAACATCATGGTTTGGGGCTATTTTTCTGCAAAGGGGACAGGGAAACTGATCCGTGTTGAGGGAAGAATGAACAGGGCCATGTATCGTGAGATTTTAAGCCAAAACCTCCTTCTAAGAGTCTTGAAGATGAAACGGGGCTGGATCTTCCAGCATGACAATGATCCCAAACACACTGCCCGGGCAACGAAGTGGCTCCGTAAAAAAGCATTTCAAGGTCCTGGAGTGGCCTAACCAGTCTCCAGACCTCAACCCCATAGAAAATTTGTGGAAGGAGTTGAAAGTCTTGTTGCCCAGTGTTGCCCAGCGACAGCCCCGAAACATCACTGCTCTAGAGGAGATCTGCATGGAGGAAAGGGCCAAAATATCAGCTACAGTGTGTGCAAACCTGGTGAAGACTTACAGGAAACGTTTGACCTCTGTCATTGCCAACAAAGGTTATGCAACAAAGTATTGAGTTGAACTTTTGTTATTGACCAAATACTTATTTTCCATCATAATTTACAAATAAATTATTTAAAAATCCTACAATGATATTTCCTGGATTTTTTTTCTCATTTTGAATTTTCTCTCATAGTTGAAGTGTACCTATGATGATGTCACGTGTCTGTCCTGTCGTGTTAGCACATGGGTGGTTTTGTTATGTTGAGCCATGTGCTCCTGTCATTGTTTGATCCTCCCCCTCGTTACCTGATTAGTGTTTGAGTTCTCCCACCTGTTCCCTCTTGATTTGTTCCCTATTTAAGTTCCTTCATGTTTGCAGTCTGTGTTGGATCTTTGTCTTATGTCTCCCCTGTTCCCTGGTGTTATTCATGGTCAGTGTATGGTATTTCAGTTCAAGTTCAGTTTTATGTTTTGTTGAGTATGTTTTCCCCCTTGTGGGTTTTTGCTTTGTGTTTTGTTTTATTTTGTTAATAAATCATCCCTTCACTGCACTTGAGTCCTTCCCTTCACTTTTGTTAAGTGTATCGTGACAGAAAGATCCAACCAACTTGAGGACTCAGCAGGATGGAGGATGAGGACTTTGACTGGGGAAATCTGGATTACGATGACGACTATTTGGATTGCCCGGACTATTTCATCGCCTCATTTGGGTCAAGTCAATTTTCGCCCATCTATAGGGACAGTTCAGGACCCACTTCTCGCCGTCACGGACGGAGAAGGAGGAAATGCCCGTCTGCCCAGCGAGAGACTGCTCGCGTCCCGTCTGCCCAGCGAGAGACCGCTCACATCCCGTCTGTCCAGCGAGAGACTGTTCACGTCCCGTCTGCCCAGCGAGAGACTGTTCACGTCCTGTCTGCCCAGCGAGAGTCGGTTCACGTCCCGTCTGTCCAGTGTGATAATGCTCCTGTCCCGTCTGCCTGCCTGAGCTGGGACTATCTGGAGCGGCTGGCTCGGATATTGGAGAGGCCGGTGTCCGGTGTCCCTGAGCCGGTGCCTGTCCCTGAGCCGGTGCCTGTCCCTGAGCCGGTGCCTGTCCCTGAGCCGGTGCCTGAGCCTGAGCCGGAGCTCATGTTGGTTCAGGACCCAGCATTTTTGTCTGTGTTTGTGTCTGTTCTTGTGACTGTGTCTGTTTTAGTGTCAGTTCCAGAGCCGGCGCCTGTTCCCGAGCCGGAGGCAGAGCCAGCGCCTGTTCCCGAGCCGGTGTCTGGTCCTGAGGGATCTGCTCCGTCCTGGCCGCCCGAGGGGTCTTCACTGCCCTGGCTGCCCGAGGGCTCTTCGCCGCCCTGGCCGCCCGAGGGGTCTTCACCGCCCTGGCCACCCGAGGGGTCTTCACCGCCCTGGCCACCCGAGGGGTCTTCACCACCCTGGCCACCCGAGGGGTCTTCGCCACCCGAGGGGTCTTCACCGCCCTGGCCGCCCGAGGGGTCTTCACCGCCCTGGCCGCCCGAGGGGTCTTCACCGCCCTGGCCGCCCGAGGGGTCTTCACCGCCCTGGCCGCCCGAGGGGTCTTCACCGCCCTGGCCGCCCGAGGGGTCTTCACCGCCCTGGCCGCCCGAGGGGTCTTCACCGCCCTGGCCGCCCGAGGGGACTTCACCGCCCTGGCCGCCCGAGGGGTCTTCACCGCCCTGGCCGCCCGAGGGGACTTCACCGCCCTGGCCGCCCGAGGGGTCTTCACCGCCCTGGCCGCCCGAGGGGTCTTCACCGCCCTGGCCGCCCGAGGGGTCTTCACCGCCCTGGCCGCCCGAGGGGTCTTCACCGCCCTGGCCGCCCGAGGGGTCTTCACCGCCCTGGCCGCCCGAGGGGTCTGCACCGCCCTGGCCGCCCGAGGGGTCTGCACCGCCCTGGCCACCCGATGGACTGTGTTTTTCCTTCACTGCCCAATGAACTCTGTGTTTCTCCCTCACCGCCCTATGGACTTTCTGTTCCGCCCCGGTCGCCTGATGTCTCTGTCGCCCCCGCCCCGCCCTGGTCCGTTCCTCCCGTCCCGCCCTGGTCTGTCCCTCCCGTCCAGTCTGATGGAGCGTCTGGTAGCCGCTCCGTTGAGGGGGGGTAGTGTCACGTGTCTGTCCTGTCGTGTTAGCACATGGGTGGTTTTGTTATGTTGAGCCATGTGCTCCTGTCATTGTTTGATCCTCCCCCTCGTTACCTGATTAGTGTTTGAGTTCTCCCACCTGTTCCCTCTTGATTTGTTCCCTATTTAAGTTCCTTCATGTTTGCAGTCTGTGTTGGATCTTTGTCTTATGTCTCCCCTGTTCCCTGGTGTTATTCATGGTCAGTGTATGGTATTTCAGTTCAAGTTCAGTTTTATGTTTTGTTGAGTATGTTTTCCCCCTCGTGGGTTTTTGCTTTGTGTTTTGTTTTATTTTGTTAATAAATCATCCCTTCACTGCACTTGAGTCCTTCCCTTCACTTTTGTTAAGTGTATCGTGACAGATGAAAATTACAGACCTCTCTTATCATTCTAAGTAGGAGAACTTGTACAATCAGATCTGACTTGCACATCTGATCACTTGCACAATCAGATGACTAAATACTTTTTGGCCCCACTGTATAATATAATATAATATAATATTTTTAGTATATAAAGTGAAACACGATAGATGGCTGATATTTATATTAGTAATCAGTGGCGCAGATAGGATTTTTTAACTGGGGGGGACCAAGTTGTCAGCAAATGATTTAAACTCAATTCGTTATTTTGCAGAATTTGGGCTTTAACTAGTGCTCAAGTAGTTACTTTGCGTTATTTGGGCTAATAATTAAGACTAAAAAGTCAATGGGGGATTCTTATTTGAAATCATGGATTACAGCCATGAACAAAGGTAAAAGAAAAAGAAAAAGAAAAAAAGGCCTTACTGATCACCACCAGCAATGCATGATCAGACTGTTATTTGACTAGTATTCCAATCACCCATGACCCATGTCTTCAGCAAAGTATTTATTATTTAAACATTTGCTTATCTCAGCATACAATGTCTATCATTATGAACAAAAAAGCAAATAACCTATGTGCAAAAATAAAAAAATAAAATAACAACAACATATTTTTACTGTGGCTGCCCTCTTGCAGATCCTCTCTTGACTGACTACTAGGGCCTGCCTTACTGTCATCAAAAATTGCCTGCTGGCCAGGAGGACAACATTTTAAAGTATATTTTCAGTTAAAACTCTATACCTCTATAGAATTTCACAACAATGTGAAATAAAACATATTGCAGAGAATTAATTGCTAAAACTACAATTTCAAAAAATCTAATAATAACTAAACATTTTAAATGTAAGTGTTAATTAAAGTTTGTTGCAATTTATAGATTAGAAATATATTACAAATGATGTATGACATATTAAGAAATGTTTTTCATAGCCCATAATTTTAGAATCTATATCCTCTGTTGCGCCGTACAATAAAAAATAAATAAAATAAAAATAAAAACATGATTTCCTGCTATAAGAGGATGTCAAAAGTAGGCCTTTATTTGTTGTTTGCATAAACCTTGCACTACACAAATTTACTTATTATAATTATTTTTATAGTGGTTACACAACATTGAACATACCTCAGTCAACTTATACAGTACAGTGGGTTAAATTATTAGATAAAACATTATTTCCTGACGACGATAAATTGTTTGATGTATCCAACCATTCTTTTTGTGTTCATTCATTATTTATTTGCCTCTGTCCACTCATCTTAATGCATGGTTATGATCTCCACATTTTAGCTGTGTTTACTAAGTGCAAAAGTCCTCATCTGTGAAAATCAAAATGCATAGAATACTTGTTTGGTTTTTAAAAAAAATAAAAACGAGGGGATGCCTTTATGTGGCATTTATACAGTCGATTTTTTTTTTTTTTTAGTTCAGAAAATCACAGACTCCGCTCAGTCATAAATTGTATATGATCACTATGGTTACAAGTCCGCTTCTACGATGAAGCAGCTAGCTCCTCATAGGACCCCGGGGACGTCACTCAAGAGGAGTCGTAGGCGTAGCACACGTCGGTGGCATGATGGCATCGTGTGTTTATTGACAACAGAACAGCGTGTAATGAGAACATGGGTAGGCTACAAAGTAATAATGACCGGTGTAGATTATTATTGTGCGTGTCCCGGCCCGCCGCTGCTTCAGAATCGGGTCGGGGCACGCACAACAATAACTTTGGCTAGCAAAAACACTGGTTATCCTCTGGTTTACCGATTTTTGTCGACTTTCGTAGGGATAGTGAGGGCGGGAGACGGATCGGGTCACTATGAAACGGGGGGGGGGGGGGGGGATGATAGTGCAGATAGCACTGCAGTGCAGATAGGGGGATGTTAGTGCAGATAGCACTAACAGGGACCCAGTGCTATCTGCGTCCCTGTTAGTAATAATCATAGGGACATGGTGCACAAATTACAGCATTTCCTGAGAAGGACCCACTTGTGGTTTCAGAAGCTTTGCTACAGTGCTGTCTGAGGCTAGTTACAGAATACTGCATGAAAATAACAAACAAAAATATAGCTGCGAGCAGCGATTACGGGCCCAAGCCGGTGGCACCACAACCTCGGCACCTTTAGTTACCTAAAGGCACCAGGATGGCGGTACCGTCAGCTTTGGATGGCGGTACCGCCAGCTATATTTAAGTACTTAACCCCGCTATATGTCAACAAGACTGGATTTGCAGACCGATTAAGAGTAAAGAACAGTGCTGTGCCATCTATATTGGATCTGACAGGAACATTGTGCAACACACGGACTCTGGGTCGAACATGTATGGGCGAATCCAGTCGCCATTTGACAACATTGGACGTTTTCCCCCATGTGCACCGACGGGTGAGTTAAACTCATTATAATATGCAAAACTGTTCTCCACTCGCAGCAGTGGGTGTTTACTTCCAAGTCTTCAGTGCGGCACGCCCATACAAACCGACTGTTTTTTAGGTAGGCTCACAACCAGGATACAAAATAGCCTATTACTTGTTCATTTTGATGTTTTTGAATGCAAAAACCAAGCAAACGTTATAAGTTGACCTCAGACAATAATATAATAAAATTTAAAAAGCCAGTTCATGACCCCTTTAACCCCCGCTTTGACTGTCGAAGAGAAGTGTGCTGAAGAGCTTGCATCAGTGAGGGCTCTGCAATATATACTGTATATATATATACATACAAATACAGACACACACACACACACACACACACACACGCACATATATATATAAAGACAGAGAATATTACTTGCTTTACCTGATTAGAATGCTACCTTGAAAAACAAAAATTTTAATTAAATCTCACCCAACAGAGAAATCCCCCTGCCCACTCCCCACACAAGATTGTCCTTAAACAGAGCACTAATCTGTTTATTTTTAAGTTACACATTCTACATTGACTAAAAACACATTTGATGTTTCTTTTTAGTCAGAGTATTATTTTATACAGAAAAAAAATTGTAATTCAGATGAGAATGAGGTTAGTGTTTTACAATATTAAGGAAAGCAAATATATTGAAATATAGCACATGAATTTTAAATTCATTCAGCTTCAATTACCAATTTGTTGTTTACCAATTTATCTTACTTTTATTTAAAGCAAACTATACATTTAAAAGATTAGGGTTATATGCATATTTTGTCATTTAAAAAAATACAAAATTGTTATGCAAAAAGACAAGGACTTGCAGGAAAAATCTACAGTCAGCCACACACACACACACACACACACACACACACACACACCAGCACCCCCCCCTCCTCCCCACACAGACACTGATAGAGACAAGATACACATCCAAACTACAATATCTGACTTTCTTTTGGTCTGAGCTTCTTACTGTTAATTAGAAAGTTGATCGGCTTGACAAGAACAATATACGTGGCAAGTTTTGTAACTGTAGGTAAAATGAGCAAACATTTTATCACATTTTATGTGTCCTTTTTTAGTTATAAAATTCATTTCCTCGCCACGGCCAAACCGTTCGAGATATCAAAAATCCATCCGGAATTGAGCATCCTCAATGTTTTGACTTCATGCACACCGAGATTGGTGGTTGTCACATGCGTTGTAATTTGATGTATTTCTCCTAGGAGATTTCTTCAAACAACCCATAATTCCCGACTTCCATTTGAACTGTCGTAAAACTGAGAGCACGAAAGTTGTTTGGCCTGATGTGATCTATAAGTGTACCGAGTTTCATATTATTACATGCAAGTGTGTTTGATTTATGGACCAAATTTTCAGATCACGTTTATGGACCAAGTTAATTTAATTAATAAAATAATTATATAAAACTATTGTCAATGCACTACAATTAAACTGGTTATATTATGCCTTTACTTATAAAAATTAAAATAAAAACTTATTTAAAACATACCAGGCTTAAGAAATGTATAAAGAAATGTCTGCAGGCCAGACACACAGCAGTGAAATGGTTAAGCCCCCTCCTCCTACAAACACACACACACAGACAGAGACAGAGACGTAGGCTCAGAGAGAGCATGACCACATTCAAACAAACATATCTGACTTTTTGTGGGTCCTAGCTAATGAGTGTCAATTAGAAAGTTGCCTGGCTCGAGGAGTAAAATATACATACTGATTTTTGTAACTGTAGATAAAACTAACAACCCCACTTTTGTCAAAAGGTGGTGCTACTGAGCCCTCACCATGCCCATTTCTGAAACTTTGCACATGTCACCTGGCGAATAAATGTGATGTGTCTGTCGAGTTTCATGCAATTTGAAGCATGCTAAGAGTCTCAAAAGCATCCTAAAAGAATGGTAAAGATTGATGCGTTGCCACGGCAACAGTTTCAGAGATACCAAGAATCCATTCACACGTCTTCATCTGCCGTGTATTTATATTATACAGATAAAGACTGATGCAAATCGGGTTAAATTAAGAGGGTGATTTCAAAGCATTTTGAAAGTGACACACTTCCTGCTGCCAGTTGGTGGCACTATAGCTTTGACTCACAATAGTCACATCCATGTGATCGTCCTCTTACAGCGAACACACTGCTGAAGTTTCTTCAAGATCAGTTAATGTATGCTGAAGTTATGACACACTTCCTGTTTCACGTTTCTCGCCATAATTTCCTTTCCTCGCCACGGCCAAACCGTTCGAGATATCAAAAATCCCCTCGCAAACTTTCATCCTCTATGTCTTGACTTCACGCTGACCGAGTTTCGTCGAATTTGGATCAGAGCTCTAGGAGGAGTATTTCAAATTCCATTGCACGAGTTTCATATTATTACATGCAAGCGTGTTTGATTTATGGACCAAGTGTTCGGACCCCATTCCAGGGGGCGCTGTCGAGCCCTTCGCCCTTTCAGGGCTTGGGCCCTAATAATAAGAACCCTTAGGAAAACAATAGGGCCTTTGCCCTTTCAGGGCTTGGGCCCTAATAAACAAGAAGAAGAATAAATAATCCCAAGGAAAACAATAGGGCCTTCGCCCTTTCATGGCTTGGGCCCTAATAATAAATAATCCCAAGGAAAACAATAGGGCCTTCGCCCTTTCAGGGCTTCTGCCCTAAAAAGAAAGACTCATGTACCCTACCTCAAACGACTGGAAGATGAGGCCCACATGAAACCCCTGGGATACGATGATCTTCCATGTGCAAACTTTATTAGGCCGATAGTCATCAGGGTAATTGGGTGACTCAATCTGTCCACTGTCCCTTCTCACTTCACCTCCGCAAATAGCTGAAACCATGGATAGGACATCACATATTAACACTACATCTGTCCAGATGAGTTGTCTGTCTGAAAATGATTTTCTTATTTGAAGGAAAGGACTTTTTCAGTTAGGATTGGGGATTTGTCTTCCTCTGTAGTTCATATTGACTGTGGAGTTACTGAAGGCTCCATTTTGTGGCCTATTTTGTTTTCTTTATTTTTTGTTGTCCTTAGGTCTTGTTTCTAAAAGACACAGTATGTCGTATCATCTTTATGCCGATGACATTCAGATTTACTTGCCCATTAAATCTGGAGGATGAAATCCTCATTCATCTTTGTTATTTTGTCTTGAGGAGGTGAAGTGATGGTTAGAACAAAATCATCTCCAGCTAAATGCAACTAAATCTGAAGTTAAAATGTTTGGGCCAAATCAAGGTGACTGAAAATTAACGGATATTTTGGGTCGAATGCCCAGAGCCGCTTATTGGGTGCTACGAATGTCTATTAAATGCGCCTGTACACAGCTCATAGCCAATCGTTTCAATTATAACAGATGATGTATGCAGAGCGAAAGAAATTAGACGAGAAAGAAGAGATTTATTTGTGTTCTAAACTATATCTAAGGCTGCTGTCACCATCCCAGGACTCTCTGTGTGTTTTCATTTACCACGTGTGCCCCTCGTCTGAGTTCTCCACCCTCATCTGTTACCATGGACACTAATCACCTCCCGCACAGCTGACTGTCATTTGTTAATTATCTTCACTGTGTATTTAGTTCCTGCCTGCCTTCACTCCCTTGTCCGGTATTGTTTGTGTGTGACACGCTGTGTGTGTCTGCCTGTTCCTGAGATTCATTGATTAAAATTAGTGTTAATTCTACCTTCCTCCTCGTCTTCCTTGACCAGCCTCGTGACAGAATACCGGACCCAAAATTCAAGATGAATATCGAGTTCATCGCACTAGCTGAGTCGTCATCGGATTTTGTTTCATTTTCTAGAGACTTTGTTGCACTTGCCCTCTCCAGCCCCCTCGATGACGAAACCCTGAAGACCCTGTTCTGGATCGGGGCCACATTCCACCAGCACTTCTACCTTCCAGACTCCTCTAACCTGGACTGGAAGGAGGCCGTTTCCCGGTGTCTGGAGTGCGTCGAAGCCCGATCCAGAACACTGCCAGACCCAGAGCCGGAATTACCACCCTCAACCGCGGAGATCTCATGCTTGCCCCCCGCAGACGGAGAGCTACCACCCGCCGCGACGCGTCAACCAGTGCCCGAGACGAAGGGGACAGAGTTGACCCTCGCCCCGGAGGAGGAGCTCCAACAGGAGTCTGACCAGGGGTGTGAGCCACCAACATCTGCGGACGAGGGGACTAATTTCCTGGAACTGGAGGACTGGCTGATGAAACCCAGGACACTGGATATCGTTCCCGCCCTATCCCACCCGTCATCGGCATCTATTTCATATTTTGAACCATCCTGTGATGACTTCTGTCCTGCCGTCTGTCTGATTCACTCCATCCCATCACCGTTCCCAGTCAGTCCTCCAGCCTCGCCGCTGCTGGATGTGCGCAGCCCTGCACCATCTCCGTGGGGAGTCTCCGACGTCGAGCGGCAGGTCAGCCCACCATCCGCAGCGCCTGTGTTCGAGGATCCCACGGCTTCGCCTCCAGCCTCGGTCCTCTGCACTCCATCTCGGCCAGTCGACCTGCCGGCTCCGTCTTGGCTCCTCCCACCTGCGCCTCCGCCTGAGACCCTCGAAACATCGGCTACAGTGGGTTCCCTTGTCCTGCCGGCTCCCCCTTGGTCAGTCGTCACTCTGCCTGCGCCACGGACTTGCGGTCAGTCTGCTACACTTGATCCCTCCACCCCTTTGGCTTCAGCGGGCTCCTCCTTCCCTGTGGCGTCTCCTCTGTCCTCCCTCACTCCACCTCCACCTCAGCTCTCGGGCACTCTGGCTACGGCTCCAGCGCTCGTCGCCGCGACGTCGCCGGAGTCTCCTATACCGGTGACGTCGCTTGAGTCCACCGGCTCTCCGTCTGCGCCGAGAGATCCTGCCACCGAGTCTCCGTCGGTCATTCCCCAGCTACCGTCAGTCCCCTCGCCATCTGGTTTCTTCCCTCCGTCATCTCTGCCATTGGCCGTCGGTACTGGGAAGCACCGCGCCATCTCCATCTAGGCCGCCAGGGAATCGTCATCGTCCCCTCACCGTCCCGTCACTCCAGCCTCTCTTCTGTGTTTCACCATCGTCTCGTCCTCCACCTGAACCTTCCCCTGGTTCCCCCTCCGTCATTTTGCTACGGGGGCGATCTGTCACCATCCCAGGACTCTCTTTGTGTTTTCATTTACCACGTGTGCCCCTCGTCTGAGTTCTCCGCCCTCATCTGTTACCATGGACACTAATCACCTCCCGCACAGCTGACTGTCATTTGTTAATCACCTTCACTGTGTATTTAGTCCCTGCCTGCCTTCACTCCCTTGTCCGGTATTGTTTGTGTGTGACACGCTGTCAACCTGTCTGCCTGTTCCTGAGATTCATTGATTAAAATTAGTGTTAATTCTACCTTCCTCCTCGTCTTCCTTGACCAGCCCCGTGACAGCTGCATCGAAAGGTAACTTCGCATCTGCTGCCATGTTTGATCTATAGGTATAAACAAACTGTTTCGCTGTGTCGCAGACATCGTCATCATCATTGCTGCTCCCTCCCCGTTCTGTGATTGGTCCCCTTGCAGAGGCGAAAATTTGGTCCATGGTATCCAGACTGCCTAGCAACGTGATTAAAATCACACTCCGCACAGGCAGCACGGGGAAACCCAGGGGCCTCTTTTACACTGCATGGTTCAAGTGACCCAAATCCGATTTTTTATCTCTCATGTGGCACAGATCGGATATGACCGGTGAACGTGTAAGCAGGAAAAAAACGCATGGATTCCGATTTTTTCAGATCGGATTCAGGCCTCATATGTGGTAATAAATCGGATATGAATCAGATACGTGCATTTGCGTGTGCCATGTAAGCAGACAAATCGGATATTCCCCAGTAAATGTGAGTCATGCGTCATTAAAAACGCGAGCCGCGTGATGGAAGAAAGGATACACACAGTGGAGCACATGCGGAGGTTTCATGTCTTTTGAGTGTTTGGGGTGAAGAGTGCAGGCAAAAATGCAGGGTTGTTACAGAAATAAATCCGTTTTTGAAGACATTTCACGAGATATGAGGCATCGTTTTAAGTGCTCATGGCCAGAGCCTCCTCTTTTTTTCTCCGCCGTATGTTTTGATGACTTATTGAAATATTGTGGAAAGAAAACACTGGATAATTTTATTCGTATCTGCATCCATTGAATTTCGTGCTGTTTTGCTTAATTTCCCTGTTCAGAACCATCAGAACGTCTGCATTTGGTAGTTTCAGCAGTGTATTGTGTGAATGCAAAAATCGAATATGGGTCACTTTTAAAAGATGATGTAAGCAGGTCGTCAAAAAAATCCCAAAAGGTCTTTGCTGCAGTCTGTAGCACGATGACGTAGCTGGATGGTCCAATACGTAGTGGATGGATGTGTGTTTTGGTGACGTCATTTACGCATCGCATGCGCAAGTGCCGATCTCTGATTATAATTCGAATGCATTGGTTTTAAGTGATATGTAAGCTCAATATTGTACTGAGATGATGTTCAAACTGTGTAGTATAATACTACTGTTAAATAATTATAAGTAATTATTGATGAATAAGTAAGGAAAATGCTAAAATAATAACAGCATGGGGAAAATAAATCTTGTAATAACAAACTCGCATTTATGTTATTCAGAATTGCGAGAAAAAAGGTCAGAATTCTGACTTTATAGCACACAATTGCGACTTTATTTCACGCAATTCTGTCTTTATAACATGCGATTGAGGCTTTATTTCACCTAATTCTGTCTTTATAACATGCGATTGAGGCTTTATTTCACCTAATTCTGTCTTTATAACATGCGATTAAGGCTTTATTTTACCTAATTCTGTCTTTATAACATGCGATTGAGGCTTTATTTCACCTAATTCTGTCTTTATAACATGCGATTGAGGCTTTATTTCACCTAATTCTGTCTTTATAACATGCGATTGAGGCTTTATTTCACGCAATTATGTCTTTATAACATGCGATTGAGGCTTATTTCTAGCAATTATGTCTTTTATAACATGCGATTGAGGCTTTATTTCACCCAATTCTGTCTTTATAACATGCGATTGAGGCTTTATTTCACCTAATTCGGTCTTTATAACATGCGATTGAGGCTTTAGGTTATTTCACGCAATTATGTCTTTAACATGCGATTGAGGCTTTATTTCACCTAATTATGTCTTTATAACATGCGATTGAGGCTTTATTTTACCTAATTCTGTCTTTATAACATGCGATTGAGGCTTTATTTCAAGCAATTCTGACTTTATATCTCACAATTCTAAGAAATAAAGTCAGTATGCGAAAAGTATACTCGCAATTGTAAGGAAAAAGTCGCAATTATTTAAAAAAAAAAAGTTTTATTCTAAAAGCTCTGAAAATAAGAGCTTCGCTCGTGACCATATAAATGTATTCTTGGAAGATCAACGATTGTTCACCAACTCTCTACACTAACTAGGCCTATGAATTCTTAATGTGCATGTGCCATCAGCGTTTATCACAGGATCGCGTTTAAAGTCTGTTTAGAGAGAACGGTGTCATCCCCTAATTTAATAACAAATTATCATTTCGACAGAATCAAAACTAACTTTAGCTGTAAAATAACATTATTCATGAACCGCTATAAAGCAAAAACAATCTGTTACATTAAATTAAAGCTGCTTTGAAACAATCTAAATTGTTAAAAGCCTATAAATCAAGATGACTTGACTTGACTAGTGCGCATGCGCATGCGCGCGTTACAGGGTCCAACACGTATTGGACCATCCAGCTACGTCATCGTGCTATAGGCTGCAGCGAGGGGTGTCTTAGTCAGAAAATCGGATTTGGGCAACAAGACCTGCAGTGTAAATGCAGCCTAATAGACCTTAACAATCACTTAATTGTTTACTTCTCGCAATCCCTAAAACTCTCTTTTAAAGCACTGGCTTATTCTATTGTCCAAGACAGTGGAATACCCTTCCACCTGACATAAGATTAGACTGGGGGCAGCAGTGGCTCAGTGGTTCATGTAGGTTGTCTACAAACTGGAAGGTTGGTGGTTCGATGGCCGGTTCCACCTGTCCAAGTGTCGAGGTGTCCATGAGCAAGACCCCTAACCCCAGCTGGATGGCACCTTGCATGGCTGACGCTGTCGGTGTATGTGTGAATGTGAGGCAAAATGTAAAGTGCTTTGGTGGCCATTGGGTCTGTGAAAGCGCTATATAAATGCAGTCCATTTAAAATTTGATCTGCACCCTCAATTTCAAGAATTGTATTTTAAAAATATCAATTTTGTCAGTTGGGTTATGTATATGTGCCTATTCCTCTCTGCTTTTTGTTATTTTTGTTATTATTTTTTTACTATTGACTGTTGTCTTGTGTTCTGTTTTATTGTTAGCTATTATCTGTAGACTGCTATTAACTGTAAAGCTCTTTGGACTACTTTGTAGTGGAAAGGGCTCTATAAATAAACTAGACTTGAGACCAATGGTCAGTGGACTTATACCTTCATAAACAGCAGAGAAACCTTTCCCCACCCAATTACTGCTGCTGCGGAATTCAATCCACAGTCGACTCTCAGTGGAGACGATGGCTTCGGGTAGCTGGTCTCCACAATAACGGCCTAAGAACCAAAAGGCAAAAGAACCAATTGATTAAAAAGTTACTTCCAAAATTTAATGGACAGGGTTGATTGAGTATTTAATTATTTAGTGTTTCTTTCTAATAATCCTAAAGCCATTAAGAAAACATTTATTTGGTCTCCTCTCCACCAGTAAGCGGGTGTGTGGAGGGCGTTCTGGCGCAATATGGCTGGTGTTTGCTGCATATTGGTGGTGGTTGAGGAGATTCCCCCTTCCATGTAAAGCGCTTTGAGTACCCAGAAAAGCACTATATAATTGTAACAAATTATAATTATAAATTAAAGCTGCAAGCAGCGATGGGCGGGCCCTCGCACCTGTAGCGCGTCAGGATGTGAGGCGGCCGTGTTGCATATTCTGCAGCTCAGCCATTGCGGCTGTGCATTTGCTACGCTGCTTCGTTAAAGGTCACTTCCTGTTGCCAGCAGGTGGCGCTATGACTGTTGGTGAATGTCGGCATGTAGATTTGTTCAGGGCGGGACTCTTGTCAATTGTGTAAAATTTCATGCAGATCTGGGCATTTACAGCTGAGTTACTACAAGTTACTACTGTTTCATGGCGAATCATCGACGCCACGGACACGCCCATCGACGAAAATGCGCAGATAGCACAACTTTACATCGTCAATGCCTTTAGAAGGCACAGCAGAAATATGAAGTCGATCCGACAAAATCCCTTGGAGGAGTTTGTTAAAATACTGAGTGTGTAAATCGTCCCAACATGGCTGCCAAATTCAAAATGTCGGACTTCCTGTCGAGTTTAGGGTATCGCTCCAAGAGACTTTTTTGTGCGTCTGGACATGGTAGACGTACCACAGAAATTTTGTACATGTCGGTCAAACATGCGGCGGGGGCTGCTTCGTTAAAGGTCACTTCCTGTTGCCAGCAGGCGGCGCTATGACTGTGGGTAAATGTCGGCATGTAGATTTGTTCAGGGCGGCACTTTTGTCAAATGTGTAAAATTTCGTGCATATCTGGGCATTTACAGCCAAGTTACTACAACTTCCTGTTTCATGGCGAATCATCGACGCCACGGAGACGCCCATCGACAAAAACGCGCAGATAGCACAACTTTACATCGTCAATGCCTTTAGAAGGCACAGCAGAAATGTGAAGTCGATCCGACTAAATCCCTAGGAGGAGTTCTTTAAAGTAAGTAATGAGTAAATCATCCCAAAATGACGGTAAAATTAGAAATGGCCGACTTCCTGTTGAGTTTAGGGCATCGCTCCAAGAGACTTTTCTTTGCACCTGGACATGGTAGATGTACCACAGAAATTTCATACATGTCGGTCAAACATGCGGCGGGGGCTGCTTCGTTAAAGGTCACTTCTTGTTGCCAGCAGGTGGCGCTATGACTTTGGGTGAATGTCGGCATGTAGATTTGTTCCAGGCGGGACTCTTGTCAAATATGTGAAATTTCATGCAGATCTGGGCATTTACAGCCAAGTTACTACAACTTCCTGTTTCGTGGCGAATCTTCGATGCCACGGACACAACCATCGACGAAAACGCGCAGATAGCACAACTTTACATCGTCAATGCCTTTAGAAGGCACAGCAGAAATTTAAAGTCGATCCGACTAAATCCCTAGGAGGAGTTTGTTAAAGTACGGAGTGTGTAAATCATCCCAAAATGGGCGCCAAATTCAAAATGGCCGACTTCCTGTTGAGTTTAGGGTATGGGTTCTTGAGGCTTTTTTGTGCGTCTTGACATGATACACGTCCCCACCAAATTTCGTGCTTGTAGGTTGAACGTGGACGAGGGGCTAATTTTTTGCAATTTTCTAGGTGGCGCTAGGGAGCCATTTTGCCACGCCCATTCGCGAAACCCACAAAATACGAAATTTTTTACCAGTCCTGACATGCGTGCCAAATTTGGTGAGTTTTTGAGCATGTTGCGGCGCCGAAAATGGCGCTTACTTTGCAGAAAAATAACCCCAACAGTTTCAATATGGTCCTCGCACTGTTAGTCCTCGGGCCCTAATTAATACAAAAACAATACATAAATGATCTTAATAAATATGAGAACCTTTCAAAGGTGCTTTTCTCCAAAATCCATCACGGATCTCCACATGATCGTACCAGCACAAGTGACTTCTATACAGATCCATTGATGTAAAATTAAGAACGATCTAACAAAGAGAAAGAAATACAGACAAAAGAGAGAAATTGGGATTCAGAAGAAGGTTATTTATACTATCGTTGACAAGTTTGAGTTCTGTAAGTTTCTTGCAATGACTTTAAAGCTGCTGTCCGTAACTTTTTTAAGTTAAAAATAATCCAAAATAATTATAAAATTAAAGCTGCAAGCAGCGATGGGCGGGCCCTCGCACCTGTAGCGTGTTGGGGTGTGAGGCGGCCGCGTTGCATATTCTTCGGCTCAGCCGTTGCGGCTGTGAATTTGGTTCGCTGCTTCATTAAAGGTCACTTCCTGTTGCCAGCAGGTGGCGCTATGACTTAGGGTGAATGTCGGCATGTAGATTTGTTCAGGGCGGGACTCTTGTCAAATGTGTAAAATTTGGTGCAGATCTGGGCATTTACAGCCAAATTACTACAACTTCCTCTTTCATGGCGAATCATCGACGCCATAGACACGCCCATCGACGAAAACGCACAGATAGCACAACTTTACATCGTCAATGCCTTTAAAAGGCACAGCAGAAATTTTAAGTTGATCCGACTAAATCCCTAGGAGGAGTTCGTTAAAGTACGGAGTGTGTAAATCGTCCCAAACCGGTCGCCAAATTCAAAATGGCGGACTTCCTGTCGAGTTTAGGGTATGGGTTCTTGAGGCTTTTCAGTGCGTCTGGTCATGGTAGAAGTACCACAGAAATTTCGTACATGTCGGTCAAACAAGCGGCGGGGGCTGCTTCGTTAAAGGACACTTCCTGTTGCCAGCAGGTGGCGCTATGACTGTGGGTGAATGTCGGCATATAGATTTGTTCAGGGCGGGACTCTTGTCAAATGTGTAAAATTTCGTGCAGATCTGGGCATTTACAGCCAAGTTACTACAACTTCCTGTTTCATGGCGAATCTTCGACGCCACGGACACGCCCATCGACGAAAACGCGCAGATAGCACAACTTTACATCGTCAATGCCTTTAGAAGGCACAGCAGAAATTTTAAGTCGATCCGACTAAATCCCTAGGAGGAGTTCGTTAAAGAGTCTGTAAATCGTCCAAAAATGGCCGCCAAATTCAAAATGGCGGACCTCCTGTCGAGTTTAGGGTATGGGTTCTTGAGGCTTTTTTGTGCGTCTTGATATGATACACGTCCCCACCAAAATTCGTGCATGTAGGTTGAACGTGGACGAGGGGTTTTTGAGTTTTTGAGCATGTTGTGGCCCCGAAAATGGCACTTACTTTGCAGAAAAAATAAAAAAATAAAAAAATAAAAAATAATCCTAACAGTTTCAATAGGGTCCTCGCACTGTTAGCGCTCGGGCCCTAAAAAAAAAAACATTCTGCCAGTGGTCAAAACTATATGCTTGCCATAGCTAGATTCAAAACGGTTAGCTTGTAATAATGATTTTAATTTCAGTGGTACTGGTGGGTTTCCGCAGGAAATTCGAGCATGTCTTTGCCACCGGGAAATTTGACACCGGAGGATTCACACGATCTGTGCGTGTTCTGCCTGAAAGAAGAGCATGTGCGGGAAGCTCTCGAGGGAGTTTTTTGCGCGAACTGAGAGTTTTCCTTTCAGAACTCTCTGCTCTCGTCTGACCCACTTCTCGAGGGAAATGGGCGCGGCATCTGAACCCCGCGGTTCCGGTTCCCGCTCGGGCTGAGGCTCAGTGGCGGTTGAGCTCGTGGAGCTTTCAGATGGAGCTGGCAGATTATCGGGCGAGGGGCGTTAACCTCGCGGATGATCTACCAGCTGACGAGGGTGAGTTACAGATTAATGTTGAACATCTAAGAAGAGAGAAAATGAGCGCTCTCTCTCTTTGGTGAATCTGTAACTGTTCTCTTTGGGCAGGGCAGGAGTTGGCTGTAATATATATATATATATATATATATATATATATATATAGAAAAGGATGTCAGTTTGGTTGAGACCGAATCATTTCAGCCCTCCTGCCCAGTGTACGCTGAGCTGGTTGACATTATGGGGCGCGCCTCAGACAGATTGCTGTTGCAGTGGAGGCGCGTCTGGGAGGAACCCGCTCATGGTATTTTGGATGGCTGGTTCCTCCTCACCCATAAGCCACCAGCCCGGATGAGCCTTCCATTCGTTTCCGATCTCCACGCTGGGATCGAGAGGGTATGGAAGAATCCGTTCTCCTCACGTCTCTATCTGCATCAGCGGGCTAGTTTCGCTGCTGTGGAGGGAGCCGTGGAGAACGGATAAGTGTCGAGGCCGCCAGTGGACGAGACGTTGGCTAAATATCTCGTCTCTGGTTGGTCCTCTTCACTAAGAGCTCTGACCCTGTCATCCAAGCTGCTCAAGACATCTTCATGCTTGAATGACAGAGCGTACACGGCAGCAGGTCAGGCAGGTGCGGTTCTGCACGCCCTTGTGGTCCTCAGGCCTACCAGACCGATCTGTTGCGGGACTCCGGGCCACCAAGCAATCTGCTGTTCTGTCGGTGCTATGGTGGCCACGGAGAGACATCTGTGGGAGCTCCCACATACTGTGGTTGCCAGGTTACAGGCCTCACCAGGCCTTCCTGGTTATGAGCTCCCACTGATTGTGGTCACCGGGTTACAGGCCTCACCAGGCCTTCCTGGTTATGAGCTCCCACATGCTGTGGTCGCTGGGTTACAGGCTTCACCAGGCCTTCCTGGTTATGAGCTCCCACATACTGTGGTCGCCAGGTTACAGGCCTCACCAGGCCTTCCTGGTTATGAGCTCCCACATACTGTGGTCGCCAGGTTACAGGCCTCACCAGGCCTTCCTGGTTTTGAGCTCCCACATACTGTGGTCGCCAGGTTACAGGCCTCACCTGGCCTTCCTGGTTATGAGCTCCCACACATTGTGGTCGCTACGTTACAGGCCTCAAAGGGGCCTTCCTGGTTATAGTTCCCACATACTGTGGTTGCCGGGTTACAGGCCTCACCAGGCCTTCCTGGTTATGAGCTCCCACTTATTGTGGTCGCCAGGTTACAGGCCTCACCAGGCCTTCCTGGTTATGAGCTCCCACATACTGTGGTCACCAGGATACGAGCTCTCACGTACTGTGGTCGCCAGGTTAAAGGCCTCACCAGGCCTTCCTGGTTATGAGCTCCCACACATTGTGGTCGCCAGGTTACAGGCCTCACCAGGCCTTCCTGTTTATGAGCTCCCACATACTGTGGTCGCCAGGTTACAGGCCTCACCAGGCCTTCCTGGTTATGAGCTCCCACACATTGTGGTCGCTAGGTTACAGGCCTCAAAGGGTCCTTCCTGGTTATGAGTTCCCACATACTGTGGTAGTCAGTTTACAGGCCTCACCCAGCCTTCCTGAATGTGGGCTCCCACATGATGCGGTAGCCAGACTACAGCCTCACCACCTTCCCTGAGCACTTTGCTCCCACTCTGTGGTCACCAGGCTTCAGGCTTCATTGGCCTTCCTGGTTGTGAAACCCCCACTTTTCGTGGTCGCTAAGTTGTAGTGGTGAGTCTTCACATGTCAGGCTGCAGGCCTCAGCGGCCTTCCTGAATGTGAGCTCCCCATGCATTGGGACTATCGGGTGTTAGGCCTTGTCAGGCCTTCCTGATTATGGGTTTCCACTTGTTGTGGCTGCCAGGTTACAGGCCTCAAGTTCGGCCTTTCTGAATTCAGAGTGAAGTACACTAACCCCTACTTCACCTATTATTGTGGTAAATCACATGACGGGATGTCTTGTGTACTTTCTAAAATCCATTTTGTATGGTAAGGGTCACGCGTGGTATGCTTCGGTCCCTTCTTATGTGGCTCAGACCCCGGTCTTCCCTTGGGTCCCACTTTAAGTGGCGTCCTGTCACTGGCTACAGGGACGCCCTTCTCTGGCTAACTTCTGGAAGAAGTAGCTTCCACTTGGTGGAGTAAGCTCCCACAGGTTGTGGTCACCAGGCTGGGTCTCACTGACCTTCCTGAGTACGAGCTCCCACCCAATGTGGTCGCCAGGTTACAGGCCTTACCAGGCCTTCCTGGTCATGAGCTCCCACACACTGTGGTCGCCAGGTTACAGGCCTCAACAGCCCTTCCTGGTTATGAGCTCCCACATATTGTGGTTGCTGGGTTACAGGCCTCACCAGGCCTTCCTGAATTCAGAGTGAAGTACACAAACCCATACTTCACCTATTATTGTGGTAAGTCACCCGACGAGATGTCTTGTGCACTTTTTAAAATCCATTTCTTATGGTGAGGGTCACGCGCAGTATGCTTCGGTCCCTTCTTATGTGGCTCAGACCCCGGTCTTTCCTCGGGTCCCACTTTAAGAGTTCTTAAGAGCTAAATTCTGGAAGTAGCTCCCACTTGGTGTGGTTTTTCAGGTACACCAGGCTGGGTCTCACTGACCTTCCTGAGTACGAGCTCCCACCGGATGTGGTCGCCAGGTTACAGGCCTCACTAGGCCTTCCTGGTTATGAGCTCCCACATACTGTGGTCGCCAGGTTACGAGCTCCCGCATACTGTGGTCACCAGGTTACAGGCCTTACCAGGCCTTCCTGGCCATGAGCTCCCACACACTGTGGACGCCAGGTTACAGGCCTCAACAGGCCTTCCTGAATTCAGAGTGAAGTACACAAACCCATACTTCACCTATTATTGTGGTAAGTCACCTGACGAGATGTCTTGCGTAGTTTTTAAAATCCATTTCATATGGTGAGGGTCACGCGCGGTATGCTTCGGTCCCTTCTTATGTGGTTCAGACTCCGGTTCTTCACTTTGGGTCCCACTGTAGATGTGTCTTTGTCGCAATACATTACGACAGGCACTTCCCTTGTTCAAGCTATCTCCCACAACTGTGGTTTTAGGTCTGATTAGACCTTTTTCGAGGTAGCCCCACATTGTGGGTCTGTCAGGTTTCTAGCCTCTGGCTTTCCTGAAGGATGAGCTTCCACATGCTGTGGTCGTTGGGTTTCAGGCCGCACAATGTGCCTTCCTGACATGAGCCCTCATGTTTCAGAGCTCCCTACACAGAGGGTCATCAGGTCTTAGGTCTCATTGACCCTCCTGATTTTGATCCCTCTCTTACGTCCTCAGTGCTCAAAAGCGAGCACTGGGTGGAAACTCGTGGATTGAGTGTACGATTCCCGTTGTTTTGAGGTTGAGTCACACTCTCCGGAGGATCCCGTCTCTGTGATCCGAAACTTGATGGTTTCTGCCAGCTTCGCGGGCCTTCAGTTTTTGGATGCCTTTCCTAGGCAATTTCCAGAGGCTCTGTCTTGGACGGACAGGCTATGGCCAGACTGTGTGTCTTAGTACAGATCACCAGGCCAGCCTGGGGGCATTTCAGGAGGAGTGTTCTCCTGAATAGTGACTGGCTGGGGGTCCCTTTGGCCCCCTAGCCACACTCCCTAGAAGGGACCCCTTCTATTTTGAAGTTGTGGTCCTAAAGCCTTTGAGCTGGCCCCGATTTACCCACGTTATTACGTTCTGGTTTTTCTTGGTTCATTAGCTTGGGCTATGACCGGTAGGGAGTGCTGTCACTGACAGCCCGATGTAACATAGGGTGAGTGGTTTCAGTGTTCCTTGGAATTACTGGTTCTGACAGTTGTCACTGCCTTTTCGGCATGCACTCCCCTCAGCATGGCGGAGTGGGTATTTCGTTCCCCATTGCGTCATTCGACGTATTGTTGAGTTCCCTTCGAAAGGGAACGTCTCAGGTTACGACTGTAACCTATGTTCCCTGAGAACAGGGAACGAGACAATACGTCTCGTTGCCATGCCTCGGGGCCTGCCTGCAACAGTCCCTTCAGACGATAGGATGTTGTCACGGTTTCAAGGCGCCCTTCTTATACATCCAGATTGACGCGCTCATCATTCAAGCTGATGATGCACGGGCTGACGCCGGTCAACCTGATTACTGTGAGTTGATATTTGATTTCAGACACCTGTCACGCCTGAGGTGTTCCCCATTGCGTCATTCGACGTATTGTCTCGTTCCCTGTTCTCAGGGAACATAGGTTACAGTCGTAACCTGAGACGTTTTCTTAATTCACACAGTTATGGAGTTTCCTTCGTTCCCTTCAGGGAACCAAGGTTACATGCGTAACCAGAGACGTTCCCATTCAGGGAACTTCGAGCTGTGTGTAACCGCTACGGGAACGCTAATACCAACGCCGCCATGCGAGCAGGTGTCCGTTGTATGAAATCAGAGCGCACATTCTGACGAAAGCACCTGCGCCCCTGGAGCTAAAGTCAAGATGATAAAACTTTACAAATGTGTGCGGTGATGACCATCCTGCCGCATCACAAATGTCATTAATAGGAACTCCCGACAACAACGCCTTAGAGGCGGCCATACCCCTAGTTGAGTGAGCCCGGACAGCCAAAGAGGAAGGCTGACCAGCGGCCTCGTACGCAAGTGAGATGGCCTCGACCACCCACTTACTCAACCTCTGCTTAGACGCAGGAGAACCTCTCTTAGGAGGCCCAAAACAGACGAATAGTTGTTCCGATTTCCTCCACAGGGCAGCTCTGTGGACGTAAGCGTCTAAAGCCCTCACAGGGCAAAGCAGATTAAGTTTCTCCTGGTCTGGTGTTAAAAACGGAGGAGGACAGAAAGCCTGCAGCACAATAGGCCTGACAACATTAGTTGGAACCTTAGGAACGTATCCCGGCCTAGGGAGGATGAAAGCCTTCGCCATACCAGGAGCAAATTCCAAACACGAGGGAGAAACCGACAGCGCCTGAATATCTCCAATCCTCTTCAAGGAAGATATAGCTAGAAGGAAGATAGTCTTCAGAGTGACAAACTTCTCAGGAACCTCTTCAATGGGCTCGAAAGGAGCTAGACAGAGCCCCTCCAACACAACCGCTAGGTCCCAAGTCGGCACCCTTGTACGCACTACTGGCATCAGCCTCAGGATACCACGAAGTCAAGTCAAGTCACATTTATTTATATAGCGCTTTTCACAATACAGATTGTATCAAAGCAGCTTCACAGTGATAACATGAAAGTAGTACAACACAGATCAATAATATTGTTAAATATTAAATATTAAATAACCCCAAAAGCAAGGCGACAGTGGCAAGGAACCAAAACTCCATCAGATTGGATGGAGAAAAAACCTTGGGAGAACCCAGGCTCAGTCGGGGGCCAGTTCTCCTCTGGCTTACATTCATATTGTTTATATATAAATACTAAATATAAATATTGTTTATGTATAAAACGGTGCCATAACATATCGCAGGCGTTGAGTCGTGTCTTCACAGGCGTTGGTCTTCTCATCACAGGCGTTGGGGCATCCGAATCTCCGTGAGAGGCTGGATACAAAACTGGACCTGACGAACGCACTTTTTCTCGGCACAAGTGTCCCGAGATAACAGCAGAAAGGCAGATGGGAGATAATTAGCATAGCTGATGTTCATAATGATTTCCATTATACGGGAGTCGGTGTTAGAAAACCACTATCTCACAAACTCTCCGTAACCTGAACTCTCCGCAACCCAACCATACGCGCCGACCCGTTTGACTAAGGCTGTCGAGCCCCACTGTCGCGGAAATGCGTTTCAGTGGCAAACGGTTCCGTATGGCATAACAGAGGACTAAAAGTTAAGCATTATGTGAATGCTTGACTAAAGAGATGCGTCTTTAATCTAGTTTTAAACTGTGTCAGTGAGTCAGAGCCTCGGACCGTATCGGGAAGGCTATTCCAGAGTTTTGGAGCTAAATGCGAGAACGCCCTCCCTCCTTTAGTGGACTTCGATATCCTAGGAATAACCAGAAGCCTTGAATTTAGTGATCTTAAGGAACGCGGTGGATTGTAGGGCGAAAGAAGGTCCGTTAAGTACATAGGAGCTAAACCATTTAGGGCTTTATAGGTTAGTAGTAGTATTTTGTAGTTGATACGGAACTTAATAGGTAACCAGTGTAGAGATGATAAAATCGGTGTTATATGATCATATTTTCTTGACCTAGTAAGAACTAGCAGCTGCATTTTGTACTAACTGTAGCTTGTTTATTGAGGATGCAGGACAACCGGCTAATAAAGCATCACAGTAATCTAGTCTCGAGGTCATGAATGCGTGAACTAATTTTTTTTGCATCAGAAATAAATAGCATGTTACGTAGCTTAGCAATGTTTCTAAGGTGGAAAAAGGCTGTTCTTGTAACATATGAAATATGATTTTCGAAAGACAAGTTGCGGTCTAGTATAACACCCAGGTCTTTTACTGTAGTGGATAAAGTAACAGGACATCCGTCTATATTAAAGTTGTATTGTAAGAGGTTTTGTGAGTAGTTTTTTGGACCAATAAGTAATACCTCCGTTTTATCTGAATTTAATAGCAGAAAATTACGCGTCATCCAGCATTTTATATCTTTGAGACACTCTGTCATTTTAGATGAGTTAGTGTTTTCATCTGGCTGTGATGAAATATATAATTGAGTGTCGTCAGCGTAACAGTGGAAATTAATTCCAGGTTTTCTTATAATATTACCAAGTGGCAGCATATATATTGAGAATAGCAGAGGGCCTAAAACCGATCCTTGATCAAGTAGGACTAGTATTGAGATACAGCCTTCGGTCAGAAGCTAAAAGTAAATCATTTGTAATTTTAACTAGTGCAGTTTCTGTACTATGATACGGTCTGAATCCTGACTGGAATTTTTCATAGATATCATTTTCTTGCAAAAAAGAGCACAATTGAGCGGGCACTACTTTTTCTAGTATTTTGGACATAAATGGAAGATTTGAAATGGGTCTATAATTTACCAAGTTATTTGGATCTAATTGCGTTTTCTTAATGAGAGGTTTTATTACTGCCAGCTTGAATATTTTTAGAACATGACCTAAAGATAAAGACGAGTTAATAATATTGAGGAGAGGCTCTTCCACTACAGGTAATAGTTCTTTCAGTAGTTTAGTGGGTATTGGATCTAATAAACATGTTGTTGGTTTAGATGCAATGATAAGTTTATTTAGCTCCTCCTGTCCTATCGTTGTAAAGCGGTGTAGTTGTTCTAGAGGGGCCATATTTGAAGCTGAATCATAAGACACCATAGAGGATTGTACATTTATAATTGTGTTTCGGATGCTTTCTATTTTCTCATTGAAGTAATTCATAAAATCATTACTACTAAATTGTAACGGTATATTTTGCTCTGGTGATGTCTGTTTATTTGTTAGTCTAGCCACGGTGTTAAATAAAAACCTTGGATTATTTTGGACATTTTCGATTAGTTTGCGGAGATGCTCAGCCCTGGCTGTTTTTAGTGTCTTTTTATAACGTGACATACTGTCTTTCCACGCGATTCTAAAGACCTCTAAATTAGTTTGTTTCCATTTACGCTCCAAGTTGCGAGTTTCTCTCTTGATAGCATGCTATTCGGTTGTTAAGTCTGACATCACGCGTGACGTTTAGCCTCTTCCGGGTCCAAGCGCTCCGCTCGTCCATATCTAATTAACGTTACAACCCATAACGTTAGACTAAGCCCTTTTCTTAAAGGACTGGCTTCGCTTCAGCGCCAGTGGGTGTTAGGGATAAAGGAAAGAATTGTAACTTACCTTATCATCTGCAGCCATTTTCTCTTTTCTTTCTCGTCACAGGGAAAGCGGTAGAATGACAGTTGAATGTCACTTGTTTTTTTTAACTCCGATCTATTTAAACAACATGGACACAGCACTGCAGCATGTTAAAACTCGGGCAAAAGCGGTAAGCAGATAGAGAGGACCCAGCATTTGGACCCGGAAACAGTATTATCAGAGCGTGATTACATCATGACTTAACAACCGAATAGCACTGTTGTACCATGGTGCTTTAGTTTTCTCTCTAACCTTTTTTAATCTAATTGGTGCAACAATATCTAATGTACAAGTAAAAATGGTGCTTAAACTGCTAGTCATTTCCTCTAATTCATCTGTTTGTTTGGGTTCACTTAGCAGCTTAGATAGATCAGGTAAGCTATTTGAGAATCTATCTATAGTGGTTGGAAGGATTGTTCTGCCTGGTCTATAACGTGGCGCAACATGACATATTTCAGCAGTATGTATTATGCAAGTCACCATGTAATGATCAGTGACATCATCGCTTTGCGGTATAATATCTATATCAGTTGGAATGGTTCCATATGATATAATTAAATCTAGTGTATGATTTAGACGATGAGTGGGACCACTGACGTTTTGTTTGACCCCAAAGGAGTTTAATAAGTCTGTAAACGCAGCCCCTAAAGCATCATTTGTATTATCTACGTGTATGTTAAAATCTCCAGCAATTATTGCTTTATCGACATTCACCAATAGATCCGAGAGAAAGTCTGCGAACTCTTTTAGGAATTCAGCATATGGCCCTGGAGGTCTATATACAGTAGCCAAGGCTAGAGATAATATGGATTTCCTTCTTACATCTAAGAGCGTAACATTTAGCACAAGTACTTCAAATGAATTAAACCTGTGACCTGTTTTCTGAGTAATATTAAAAAAAATTGTTGCAACACCGCCGCCACGACCGATCAGACGAGGCTCATGTTTATAACAGTATAGCCAGGTTTCAGTAAGGCACAGAACATCGAAGTTATTATCTGTGACCATTTCATTTACAATAACCGCCTTAGGTGTGAGTGATCTAACGTTCAGAAGACCTAGCTTTAGGAATTGTTTTTGTTCACTAATATTTAGATTTTCTGGTTTAATTACAATAAGATTTTTGCTAGATCCTGCACTAGATTTATTGTTTGGCTTCACTAAACGAGGAATAGACACAGTTTCTATCTGGTGCGCTAGTTAAAATTACAAATGATTTACTTTTAGCTTCTGACCAAGGCTGTAATCTCAATACTAGTTCTACTTGATCTTAGCGCTGCGTTGGACACTATAGATCATAAAATACTCTTGGATCGACTACAAAACTACACTGGTGTTCTTGGACAGGCATTAAGCTGGTTTAGATCGTACTTATCGGACCGTTCTCATTTTGTCTGTTTAAATGGGGAAAAATCAAAGATAACGTCTGTAGACTATGGAGTAAGTCAAGTCAAGTCAAGTCACATTTATTTATATAGCGCTTTTCACAATACAGATTGTATCAAAGCAGCTTCACAGTGATAACATGTAAGTAGCACAACACAGATCAACAACATTGCTAAACACTAAATAAATAACCCCAACTGAGCAAGCTCAAAGCAAGCCAAAAGCAAGGCGACAGTGGCAAGGAACCAAACTCCATCAGATTGGATGGAGAAAAAACCTTGGGAGAACCCAGGCTCAGTCGGGGGCCAGTTCTCCTCTGGCTTACATTCATATTGTTTAAATATAAATATTAAATATAAATATTGTTTATGAATCAAACGGCGCCATAACATATCGCAGGCGTTGAGTCGTCTCATCACAGGCGTTGAGTCGTCTCATCACAGGCGTTGAGTCGTCTCATCACAGGCGTTGGGGCATCCGAAATCCCCGTGAGAGGCTGGACACAAAACTGGACCTGACGAACGCCATTTTTCTCGGGACAAGCGTCCCGAGATAACAGCAGAAAGGCAGATGGGAAATAATTAGCATAGCTGATGTTCATAATAATTTCCGTTATAACTCACAAACTCTCCGTAACCCGAACTCTCCGCAACCCAACCATACGCGCCGACCCGTTTGTCTAAGAGGCTGTCGAGCCCCGCAAGGATCGGTTTTAGGCCCTCTGCTATTCTCAATATATATGCTGCCACTTGGTAATATTATAAGAAAACACGGAATTAACTTCCACTGTTATGCTGACGACACTCAATTATATATTTCATCACGACCAGATGAAAACACTAACTCATCTAAATTGAAAGTGTCTCAAAGATATAAAATGCTGGATGACGCATAATTTCCTGCTATTAAATTCAGATAAAACGGAGGTATTACTTATTGGTCCAAAAAACTACTCACAAAACCTCTCACAATACAACTTTAATGTAGACGGATGTCCTGTTACTTTATCCACTACAGTAAAAGACCTGGGTGTTATACCCAGCAAACAAGCTTCTTTGGGGCCCGAATGGGGCCCTTGCGGGCAGCCCACTGCGGGCCCAGATACCGGCGTGAAATGCGGGGCACGTGTGGGCCCCACACTTCGGGACCCAGGTGGGGCCCCAGTGGGACAGCCCACAAGTGTGGGCTGACTGTGGGCAGGCCCACAGTAAGTAGAGTGGACCCCATTGGGGCCAGTTGTGGGCCCACGGTAAACCCTTATAGGGGCCCATGTGGGGCCATTGCGGGCAGCCCACTGTGGGCCCAGATACCGGCGTGAAATGCGGGGCACGTGTGGGCCCCACACTTTGGGACCCAGGTGGGGCCCCAGTGGGACAGCCCACAAGTGTGGGCTGACTGTGGGCAGGCCCACAGTAAGTAGAGTGGACCCCATTGGGGCCAGTTGTGGGCCCACGGTAAACCCTTATAGGGGCCCATGTGGGGCCATTGTGGGCAGCCCACTGTGGGCCCAGATACCGGCGTGAAATGCGGGGCTCGTGTGGGCCCCACACTTCGGGACCCAGGTGGGGCCCCAGTGGGACAGCCCAAAAGTGTGGGCTGACTATGGGCAGGCCCACGGTAAGTAGAGTGGGCCCCCATTGGGGCCAGTTGTGGGCCCACAGTGGGCTGCCTGCAATGGCCCCAAATGGGCCCCTATAAGGGTTTGCTGTGGGCCCACAACTGGCTCCAATCGGGGCCCACTCTACTTACCGTGGGCCAGCCCAAAGTGTGGGCTGACTTTGGGCTGGCCCACACAAATTATAGCAGGCTGGATGTGGGCACACTGTGGGTGCAGTTGCAAAATTTGAGCACACAGAGTAGGTACACCCATATTACTATATGCAGTACAATTGGACTTGTTAGCAGCAATAAATCGAGGGTCATGTTTTTTCCCCAAATAATTTATTTATATTTAATAATAATTATAATTAATGATAATACAGTTTAAAACAGCAATAACCACAGAAAACAGGGGATTGAAAATTAAAAATCAATCCCCTCAGGGGCAACAGTAGGTATTTCTGCAGTTCTGGCCCTTCCTTGCCCCATCTCTGTCCCAGGGATTATGGAGCCATGTCTTCATAGAGGCTTCCACATCACATGCAGTGGCTTGACTGCTTTTTGTCACAGCATCTAAGTGAGAAAGGAACAATTGAAATACAAATGTTAAAAACAAAATAAGGGTTGTACTGTTGAACCATTTCAACCTAAGAAAGTTTTCAACCTGCACTTTGAATGAGGAAACGTCTTCTGATTGTTCCAGGTGCTATTTATAAATGCTCAACTAAGAGAATGACTGAATAGGTCAATGAGAGAGCTGCGTTTATAATAACATTTAGTTGTAAGTCATTTTGGTTGGTTAATGATGAACTAAGCTTTTACAAAACATTCATAAATGATTAGCAAGTGATATACTAACATTTTATGTATGTTTTGTCAATTCTGTTACAAGTCATTTACAAGTCATTAGTAAATGAATGATTAAAATTTTTTATGAAACATGATTATGCGTTTCATAAACGTTTATAAGTGATGTTAATTATTGTATGTTTTGTAGATTCAGTTATAAATAATTTACAATTGTTTAATAAAGGTTTTTATTTTCTCCCTACTTATTAAAATTTAAATTTAAAATTACAAACAACCACCAGCCAGAAAAACATGTTGTATGAAGACTGTTTAAAATACCCCTCCTAATCCTCACAGAATTTGCAAGACAGAACTGATAACACCTGGGCTTATCGATACTGCGGTCTTCCTTAAAAAAAGCTTGTAATTATTTTTTTTGTACTCGTAATGATTTGTCTTACAAGTGTACAGCTATGTGAGTGGTGTTATTAAGAGTGACCACGGTTAATATAAATGAAAGATATTAATAAAAATGATGTTAATTCAGCCAGTGCACATACCTCTATTTGCTTCCTGTTTTCGGGCGAAGCCCACAGTAGTCGATTGTCGAGTTCACGCGCGCGATCATAAGTGAATATCATCTCAAACCTCTGTGTGTTCAACAACTGATTCGGATGAACTATCCATTTGAGCTGATATTCTCAGAACACCACACAGTGGTAGGTTTGAGATGATATAAATGAACTCACGTGTGAGATCGACAATCGACCACTGTGGGCTTCGACAGAAAACAGGAAGCAAATAGAGGTATGTGCGCTGGCTGAATTAACATCATTTTTATTAATATCTTTCATATCTACTGCAGTCAGATTGACCGTGGTCACTCTTAATAACACCACTCACATGGCTGTACACTCGTAATGACAAATAAAGGATGTTAAGAGGCTAAAAGCAGGTTTAGACCATGCCCCATTGAAGTCAGCAGGGTGCGAATTTTAAAAAGATGATAACACAGTGTAGGCAACACCGATTTTTGTCTGTACTGACAGCACTCCAAATGTAAAAAAAAATTAGCTCAATGTTAAAATTGACCGGAGTTGTCCTTTAATTTGGCCCCAGGGCCCGTTTAATGTTTAATACCGGGTTTTGGTTACTATCTCAACGTATGGGTGAGTTCATATGGATGAAGGCCTGTTGTGTTTGGTCTCTTGGTTTGTGGTAGTGGCAGCTATTGTGAAACTCACCTTTGTCATGTACTGGGTGTGGATGGCATCAAGATCTGGTCCTGAAGAATCACAGGGTCAAATGATATCTCATCTGGTAACAAGAGCATAGTAACTTTAGAAACTCTAATGATATCTTTACCCCCTGATATTGCATTGTGGATTTAAATTCAAACATTTGAAGGCTAAGAATATGAGCCATGAGTAAACTGGCCAGATATCTGTGAAAAATAACTAAAGTTGCTGACCCCCTGAATTCAGCATTTAAAAGTTAAAAGAACTTTAGTGTTTATCATTAAAAAAATACAGGAAAATAAATAAATACCTTAGCGCTGGACAGTATGGTGTCTCATTGGCCAACATAATTAAAAACACACCTAGAGAATATACCAATGACCATGATATCCTGTTTTCATAATAGTTCAATTAATTATAATAACTTATGACCATTATAACATTATATTATTTTGCCAGCTATTATTTAGCCTACATGCTTCTCAAGGACAATATCACTGAAAAAAAACTGGGGTTAATGAGTGTGAGACTTCATTAAAAAGCATAAATCCTACAGACCCCAAACTTTTGAACAGTATGTTTGAAGTTTTGCTTACTAGTCGAGTTCATAGCCGTGGAGGTTGTCTTGGGACAGGGCTGTAGCAGGACATCATGATGATTTTCTAGACTAGAATATAACATGCAATGTGTCACAGAGCCAACAATGTTACATAGCATTTGCAATAGAACAAAGGGTTTATTACAATGAATCAAGCTAGATATCCAATGCAGAAAAGAGAAAAAGAATATAAAATCTTAACGTAATATATTGTGCAATAAATGCATATGAAATTATTATCATGAAACAATAATTACCCCTTTGTTGTGGAGGTTTTTTTTCTGTCCCTTCTGAAATCACTTTTATTATCAATCTTTGTAAGTGACGTCACTGATCAACAGTACGTTACCGTGAGAATTCTTTCAGGCTAGCTAGCAATTAGCTAATTTCCAATAACCCATTGACAAATTACCAGCAAAACAAAACTATCAAAAACTGTTATCAACACAAAGATGTGGTTAAAACCCCAAACTTATGTAAAACAAGAGCTAACGTTAACTTAACTTAACGTTACCTATTCTGAAAACAGTTGAGATGCTAACGGACTTTTTCGAAGACTCAAAACCTTTTCTACAAAGTAAATATTCAACAGAAGCGTATCAATTATACGTAAGAAAGGTGTTAGGAACGTTTGTATGTATTATTTGTGTGATTTTGTTAACTAAACTTACCTGAAAGCAGTGGAAAAACAGAGAGACGCTGTTCTTTGCTGTTTGTCAGTTGAAGAGGTTTCCTCGTTTCCATGGTTTCCATCTGCTCGCGTGCGCTCCTGTCTTTGAATCGGACAACTTTGAATGCGACTCGCACACACGTTGAAACCATAACAATTCAAAAGGCACGCAGCATTTAAACATCTAGAATTATAACATGTAACAATTTAAAATATCATTCATTTTATATCATGAATTTAAAAATCATTGTGTAGTTCTATGACCCATGTAATATTATTTTTTTCATTAGAATATGAAAGCACTAAAATGCTTTATGAAAGTTGGTAATGAAATTACGCCCAGTGACGTCGCAGTTTCGTTTGTGTTTGATTGGGCTCAGTCGTTACATCAGTGATGTAGGCCTATTTATTAGTATCAATAATATATAATTTTATTATGATAAATATGCATCACTGATTAATACCAAAACAAATCAGTAAACCATTGTAGGATATTGTTTTTATTGTGACAAATAAGTTAATTTTATTTCATAAATATGGTAACACTTTCTGTGCAGTCCATACTTATAATGAATTATAGCACCATTTATACTTATTTATGAGCAATATTATTATTGTATAAATATATTCATAAAGACTCATTAAGACCTACTGCATTACAATATATAGTTACATCTATATTTTTTTTTAAATTCCTTATAAGTCAAAAATTTGTTTTTAAATGCAAATGCTCATAATCCATTATATGCAGTTTTAGTTAATTATGGACTGACATTTCACAGGATCGTTAAATAGTTTGATTAAGCTTCTAATATTAAACCTTCTAATGTTAAAACTTTTGACTGTTAAACAACTTAACTTCGCATGGGCTAACTGCCTGGGGCCCCATGTGGGTTTTCTGTGGGCAAACCCACAGTGGGTTGCCCACAGTAAACCCTCATGGGGGCCCAAATGGGCAAAACTGCTATGGGCCCCGCGTAGGCTAACCCACTGCGAGCCTGTGTGGATTTTCTGTGGGCAAACCCACAGTGGGTTGCCCACAGTAAACCCTCATGGGGGCCCAAATGGGCAAACTGCTATGGGCCCCGCATGGGCTAACCCACTGGGGGCCCGTGTGGGTTTTCTGTGGGCAAACCCACAGTGGGTTGCCCACAGTAAACCCCCATGGGGGCCCAAATGGGCAAAACTGCTATGGGCCCCGCATGGGCTAACCCACTGGGGGCCCGTGTGGGTTTTCTGTGGGCAAACCCAGAGTGGGTTGCCCACAGTAAACCCTCATGGGGGCCCAAATGGGCAAATCTGCTATGGGCCCCGCATGGGCTTACCCACTGGGGGCCCGTGTGGGTTTTCTGTGGGCAAACCCACAGTGGGTTGCCCACAGTAAACCCTCATGGGGGCCCAAATGGGCAAATCTGCTATGGGCCCCGCATGGGCTTACCCACTGGGGGCCCTTGTGGGTTTTCTGTGGGCAAACCCACAGTGGGTTGCCCACAGTAAACCCTCATGGGGGCCCAATTGGGCAAAACTGCTATGGGCCCCACATGGGCTAACCCACTAGGGGCCCTTGAGGGGTTTCTGTGGGAAAGCCCACTGTGGGCTTGCCCTCAGCAAGCCCACATGGGGCCCCAAAGGGTTTGCCCTTGCCCACACTGTCCCACAGAAAACCCACACTTACCCACAGTGGGCCCGCACTGGCATGTTTGCTGGGTACTAGGCCGCAATTTGTCTTTCGAAAATTATATTTCATATGTTACAAGAACAGCCTTTTTCCACCTTAGAAACATTGCTAAGCTACGTAACATGGTATCTGTTTTTGATGCAGAAAAGTTAGTTCATGCATTCATGACCTCGAGACTAGACTACTGTAATGCTTTATTAGCCGGTTGCCCTGCATCGTCAATAAACAAGCTACAGTTAGTACAAAATGCAGCTGCTAGAGTTCTTACAAGGTCAAGAAAATATGATCAAATAACACTGATTTTATCATCTCTACACTGGTTACCTATTAAGTTCCGTATCAAATTCAAAGTACTAGTACTGACCTATAAAGCCCTAAATGGTTTAGCTCCTATGTACTTAACGGACCTTCTTTCGCCCTACAATCCACCGCGTTCCTTAAGATCACTAAATTCTTCTGGCTTCTGGTCATTCCTAGGATATCTAAAGGAGGGAGGGCATTCTCGCATTTAGCTCCAAAACTCCGGAATAGCCTTCCTGATACGGTCCGAGGCTCTGACTCGCTGACACAGTTTAAAACTAGATTAAAGACGCATCTCTTTAGTCAAGCATTCACATAATGCTTATGCCATACGGAACCGTTTGCCACTGACACGCATTTCCGAGACAGTGGGGCTCGACAGCCTTAGTCACACGGGTCGACGCGTATGGTTGGGTTGCGGTGAGTTTGTGAGATAGTGGTTTTCTAACACCGACTCCCGTATACTGGAAATCATTATGAACATCAGCTATGCTAATTATCTCCCATCTGCCTTTCTGCTGTTATCTCGGGACGCTTGTCCCGAGAAAAATGGCGTTCGTCAGGTCCAGTATCCAGCCTCTCACGGGGATTTCGGATGCCCCAACGCCTGTGATGAGAAGACCAGCGCCTGTGAAGAGACGACTCAACGCCGGCGATATGTTATGGCGCCGTTTTATATATAAACAATATTTATATTTAATATTTATATATAAACAATATGAATGTAAGCCAGAGGAGAACTGGCCCCCGACTGAGCCTGGGTTCTCCCAAGGTTTTTCTCCATCCAATCTGATGGAGTTTTGGTTCCTTGCCACTGTCGCCTTGCTTTTGGCTTGCTTAGTCGGGGTTATTTAATATTTAATATTTAACAATATTATTGATCTGTGTTGTACTACTTTCATGTTATCACTGTGAAGCTACTTTGATACAATCTGTATTGTGAAAAGCGCTATATAAATAAATGTGACTTGACTTGACATGACTTGACTTGACTTAATGTTCCACACTATGCATATTAGTTAAGTTTGGACCGCAAAGGCTGTGATTTGGACTTTGACTTACTAGTCATCTGGTGCGTAACGTCTTGGAGATGTTGTCCGAATTACAATTACAACGAAGGAAACGAATTACAGGAGGATGTCTCCCGAGAGAAGCTCCACTCAAAGGGACGTGGTAGGCGGATAAGGCCGCCACATACACCTTCAGTGTGGAGTGGGATAACCCCGTGGAGAAACGCTCCTGAAGGAACTCCAGCACTGCCGACAACAGGCAGTTAACTGGGTCCAACTCACGTTCTCCACACCAAGAGGTGAACATTTTCCACCTCAAGGCATATAATTTCTTCGTGGACGGAGCTCTGGGGCCTCATGTATAAAACTTTGCGTAGATTTCATCCTTAAAGTGTGCGTACGCACAAAAGGCAGAATTTGCGTACGCACAAAAGTTTTCAGATTTATAAAACTGTTCGTATGCCAGAACCTGCGCAGAATTCACTTTATAAATCCCAGTCAGCGGGAGATTATGCGCACGTGCGTCTCCTCCCCGAAATAACCATATGTGGAGATTACAACGCCTAGTTTAAATATGCATATCCTCATCTGCATATCATTTGCATATGATTATTCATCCACGTGATACCAAGTTTAACGGTACAAGACGTTAGGAAATTATGAAATGCGGATGTGCCGTCACATTATTACAAACATTTTTTTTTTTTAGTAGCCTATATCCTTGCCTTGTTTTTGAATGAATAAATCAAATAGTGTTAAATACATTTCAGAGAAAGTTTTTCTCAATCTTTTCCACTGGCCAAATAGTATTTTTAATTGATTTATATTTTAATGGAAAGAGATAGACATGGTTGTGCATTATTTGCACGAAACAGTTTTCTCAGACAATCTCTAGTTAAAACATTAAAACACATGCCAGAAGAAAAGTGTTCAAAAGCAATGCATCCACAACAAATAGGTATATTTCTATTTATTGAATATATATATATATATATATATATATATATATATATATATATATATATATATATATATATATATATATATATACTGTATATATTGTAACTTCTCAGTAATGATTGCATCTAGTTTAAGAGTTTAACTCCATTAATGAGAATGGCATATTTAATCTAAATGTTTATATCAGAAGTAAAACATAGTTTAAACCATTTTATTATTTATTTAAACTGTTATTGTGAATATGGACTGTATTTATGATTTGGACTCATAATGAAGATTTACGGTTTTACTCCATCTGCCGTTAGATTATAGGCTATATTATATGTGCGTCAGTTAGTTTCACCAAACGGCCCAACGCGTGTGCTGGCACGGTCATTTAAGAAGGGATGGATGTTTGCTTCAAGTGATGATAGGTTTGTGAAATTATATTTGTATTATCTTTCTGTAGATGTATAATTTTCTTTAGATTCTCTGTCTAATAGTAAGCAAAAAGACATTTGACTCCAGCTCACCATCGGTGTCGCCAAACCCCATAATCTTCTAAAAGAGTGCGTACGCACGGTCAAGAGCATCCTTACGGTGCGCACTTATTTACGCCAAGTTTATTTTTTATAAATCCCGATGTGTGCGTGGAAAAATGTGTACGCATATTTCTATCCCCATTTTGTGCGTACGCAACGTTTATACATGAGGCCCCTGGACTGCAGGATGGTCTCCACGACCTCAGTCGAGAGACCTGATTCTATGAGCTGGGCCACCTCAGAGGCCAAGCCCACAACCTCCACAGATCTGGGCGGGGGTGAAATATCGCCCCGCATGCTTGAGACAGAAGGTGCCTCCTGACCGGAATCTCCAGAGGAGGACCCTCGAGAAGAGAAATCAGGTCCGCAAACCATACTCGGGCCAGCCAATACGGGGCTACCAGCTGTAAGCTGACCCCTTCCCGGCGAACCCTCTCCAGAACCCCTGGGAGCAGAGCAATCGGGGGAAATGCATACAGGGGTGACCTCGGCCACTCCTGTACCATCGCATCCAGCCCCAATGGAGCTGGTGGGCTCAGGGAAAACCACAGCGGGCAGTGTGAAGTTTCCCTGGATGCAAAAAGGTCCACTTCGGCACGACCGAAATGTCTCCAAAGGAGCTCCACCACCTCAGGGTGAAGTCTCCACTCCCCGGGCCTCGGCCCCTGCCTCGACAGGATGTCTGCTTCCTGATTTAAATATCCCGGGATATAAATCGCCCTCGATGACAGAAGTCTCCCCTGGGACCACAAAAGGATCTGGCGAGCTAACTTGTAAAATGGACGTGAGCGCAGACCCCCCCGACGGTTTATGTAAGAGACCACTGACATGTTGTCTGACCAGACAAGAACATGGTGAACTCTGAGATCTGGGAGAAAATGTTTCAGAGCCTAAAACACCGCCATCATCTCTAGACAATTTACGTATATGCCAATGAAGATGATGGTCCTGCCACAACCCGCGGGCCGAGCGACCACTCATGATCGCTCCCCAACCCGTGAGAGAGGCGTCCGTCGTTACTGTTACCTGACGACACGGAGCTCCCAGCACAGGTCCCAGGGACAGGAACCAAGGTTCCTTCCACATAGCCAGGGCACGGAGACCACGCCGCGTGACCTTGATCTTGCGGAGTAGGTTTCCCCTCGGGGATAACCCCTTGGTCCTGAGCCACCACTGTAGTGGTCTCATGTACAGCAGGCCGCAAGGTAACACGTTGGACGCTGCTGCCATTAGACCGAGAATTTTCTGGAACTCTCAGTGAGTGACTGGCCTGGCTTCACTTTTTTGACAGCTGAGAGAATCGAGGCTATACGAGCCGGTGACAGACGTGCCTGCATCGTCGTCGAATCCCATACCACGCCTAGAAAAGTCGTATGCTGAGCTGACGAAAGCACACTCTTCTTGGCGTTGAGTCTCAACCCCAACCTTCTGATATGGGCGAGGACGACATCTCGATGCCAAATCGCCTGATGCTCCGATTGAGCCAAAATCAACAAATCGTCGATATAATTTAGAATGCGAATGCCCTGGAGTCGCAGCGGGGCCAGAGCCACGTCCATGCATTCCGTGAAGGTTCGAGGAGATAACGCTAGGCCAAACGGAAGAACTCGGTATTGGTACACTTCGCCCCCAAAAGCGAACCTAAGGAACTTCCGATGTTGCGGAAGGATAAAAATGTGGAAGTATGCGTCCTTTAGGTCTATCTTGACAAACCAGTCCTCGGACCTGATTTGTGACACGATCTGCTTGAGAGTTAGCATTTTGAACTTGAGCTTCCCCACTGAACGATTTAACAGGCACAGGTCTAAAATCGGACGTAGCCCCCCATCCTTCTTTGGAACAATGAAATAACGGCTGTAGTACCCCAACTCTCTGTCGGGAGGATGAACTCGTTCTATCGCACCCTTCGGTAACAGAGCTTTCACCTCCTGTTCCATAACCAAAGCCTGCTCGGGGGCCACCACTGTGGGCAAAATCCCCCGATGACGAGGCAGACGTGACCTGAACTGGATCGCGTACCCGCGTTCGATAGTCTGCAGGACCCATTGAGATATATTTGGAAGGCTTTTCCATTCTACCAGAAATTTTACTAAGGGTTCCAGTCTCTCGAGACTGGCCTCTGGAGTAGTTTTTAAAACAGAAACAGCGCCCTGTGACCGCTGTTACGACCACTGGGCTCATACAGCGATCGCAACATAAAAGGGTAGACCACACGGATTACTACATTTAACAAGGAATGTTTATTTAACATGATATAGAAGTGTATCAGTAAATGTCAAGGTTAACCAAAGGTGTAGGGTAGATCAGTAGAATGAAACGGGTAGGGAGAGGAGAAAAGTGCGACGAGCGAGGTAACCACCAGCCGCCCAGACCAACGGTCCGGAGAGGAAAGAGACCCGCCAGCTCCCGGAAAGCCTCTTTTAACCATCCAGCCTACAGCTCCACCTGTAGGACTAAAACAGACAAACAGACGGCAACCATCAAACACAGACAAACACAAGCTGTCCAATAACACAGCAAAGCCGGTCATGACATCACTCCCCCCCTTAATGACAGAGACCCATTTTAATGGGACTCTGAAAAAACCCACCAAACTCCCACAATCACTAATAAAATTATAAAAAAAACAAACAAAAAAAACAAATAAATCAATTTAACCAGCACTCACACACAAAAAATTAACTCATACCACCTTCCCGAAGTGTACCCCATTCATAACAGAACAACTGGACCAACAGTGACCATTCTTACCCCCCAGACACAGCTCCCAGATTTTCCCCCTCACCAACGTCAGGCTGAACGACCTTTTTAATTTCCGCACTCAAGAACTGATCCCCATGAAACACCACAGGCCCATCTGAACGCACAACAGAAGACACGCAACCAACAGGTTTTCCATTCATAGTTCTAATCTTATTTCGCGCACCCAACACTGGACACTCCCGCTTCCAATGTCCTCTTTCCAAACAATAATTGCACTTCTCACCACCACCCTCAGTCTCTCGTGTTTTATTCTTCACTAGATGATCAAATCTAACCCGACCTGATCGATATTCCCTAGGGTCATATTCATTACGTGGAAAATACTCACGTACTTTACTTTTGTGCGTCAACACAAAACCGTCGGCGAGAACAGCAGCCTCCCCAACAGTCTTAACTTCATGCTCATTCACATAAATAGCTATTCTCTCAGGCAAGATATTTTTAAACTGTTCCAGAATCAGCAATTCTCGCAGCGCATCAAATGTTTCCACACCCTCAGCGGCAAGCCAACGATTAAAAAAAACGTCTCAGGTTACGACTGTAACCTATGTTCCCTGAGAACAGGGAACGAGACAATACGTCGAATGACGCTATGGGGAACGCCTCAGGCGTGACAGGTGTCTGAAATCAAATATCAACTCACAGTAATCAGGTTGACCGGCGACAGCCCGTGCATCATCAGCTTGAATGATGAGCGCGTCAATCTGGATGTATAAGAAGGGCGCCTTGAAACCGTGACAACATCCTATCGTCTGAAGGGACTGTTGCAGGCAGGCCCCGAGGCATGGCAACGAGACGTATTGTCTCGTTCCCTGTTCTCAGGGAACATAGGTTACAGTCGTAACCTGAGACGTTCCCTTTCGAAGGGAACTCAACAATACGTCGAATGACGCTATGGGGAACGAAATACCCACTCCGCCATGCTGAGGGGAGTGCATGCCGAAAGGCAGTGACAACTGTCAGAACCAGTAATTCCAAGGAACACTGAAATCACTCACCCTATGTTACATCGGGCTGTCAGTGACAGCACTCCCTACCGGTCATAGCCCAAGCTAATGAACCAAGAAAAACCAGAACGTAATAACGTGAGTAAATCAGGGCCAGCTCAAAGGCTTTAGGACCACAACTTCAAAATAGAAGGGGTCCCTTCTAGGGAGTGTGGCTAGGGGGCCAAAGGGACCCCCAGCCAGTCACTATTCAGGAGAACACTCCTCCTGAAATGCCCCCAGGCTGGCCTGGTGATCTGTACTAAGACACACAGTCTGGCCATAGCCTGTCCGTCCAAGACAGAGCCTCTGGAAATTGCCTAGAAAAGGCATCCAAAAACTGAAGGCCCGCGAAGCTGGCGGAAACCATCGAGTTTCGGATCACAGAGACGGGATCCTCCGGAGAGTGTGACTCAACCTCGGACCAATGGGAATCGTACACTCAATCCACGAGTTTCCACCCAGTGCTCGCTTTTGAGCACTGAGGAAGTAAGAGAGGGATCAAAATCAGGAAGGTCAAAGAGACCTAAGACCTGATGACCCCATGTGTGGGGAGCTCCGATACATGAGGGCTCATGTCAGGAAGGCCGTACGTTGTGCGGCCTGAAACCCAACGACCACAGCATGTGGAAGCTCATCCTTCAGGAAAGCCAGAGGCTAGAACCTGACAGACCCACAATGTGGGGCTACCTTCGAAAAAGGTCTAATGAGACCTAAAACCACCAGTTGTGGGAGATAGCTCGAACAAGGGAAGTGCCTGTCGTAATGTATTGCGACAAAGACACATCTAGAGTGGGACCCAAAGTGAAGAACCGGAGTCTGAACCACATAAGAAGGGACCGAAGCATACTGCGCGTGACCCTCACCATAAGAAATGGATTTTGAAAAGTGCACAAGACATCTCGTCGGGTGACTTACCACAATAATAGGTGAAGTATGGGTTTGTGTACTTCACTCTGAATTCAGGAAGGCCTGGTGAGGCCTGTAACCCAGCAACCACAATATGTGGGAGCTCATACCCAGGAAGGCCTGTTGAGGCCTGTAACCTGGCGACCACAGTGTGTGGGAGCTCATGACCAGGAAGGCCTGGTAAGGCCTGTAACCTGGCGACCACATTGGGTGGGAGCTCGTACTCAGGAAGGTCAGTGAGACCCAGCCTGGTGACCACAACCTGTGGGAGCTTACTCCACCAAGTGGAAGCTACTTCTTCCAGAAGTTAGCCAGAGAAGGGCGTCCCTGTAGCCAGTGACAGGACGCCACTTAAAGTGGGACCCAAGGGAAGACCGGGGTCTGAGCCACATAAGAAGGGACCGAAGCATACCACGCGTGACCCTTACCATACAAAATGGATTTTAGAAAGTACACAAGACATCCCGTCATGTGATTTACCACAATAATAGGTGAAGTAGGGGTTAGTGTACTTCACTCTGAATTCAGAAAGGCCGAACTTGAGGCCTGTAACCTGGCAGCCACAACAAGTGGGAACCCATAATCAGGAAGGCCTGACAAGGCCTAACACCCGATAGTCCCAATGCATGGGGAGCTCACATTCAGGAAGGCCGCTGAGGCCTGCAGCCTGACATGTGAAGACTCACCACTACAACTTAGCGACCACGAAAAGTGGGGGTTTCACATTCAGGAAGGCCTGGTGAAGCCTGCAACCTGACATGTGACAACTCACAACCAGGAAGGCCAATGAAGCCTGAAGCCTGGTGACCACAGAGTGGGAGCAAAGTGCTCAGGGAAGGTGGTGAGGCTGTAGTCTGGCTACCGCATCATGTGGGAGCCCACATTCAGGAAGGCTGGGTGAGGCCTGTAAACTGACTACCACAGTATGTGGGAACTCATAACCAGGAAGGCCCCTTTGAGTCCTGTAACCTAGCAACCACCATGTGTGGGAGCTCATCACCAGGAAGGCCTGGTGAGGCCTATAACCTGACCACCACAGTATGTGGGAACTCATAACCAGGAAGGCCCCTTTGAGGCCTGTAACCTAGCGACCACAATGTGTGGGAGCTCATAACCAGGAAGGCCTGGTGAGGCCTGTAACCTGTCGACCACAGTATGTGGGAGCTCATAAACAGGAAGGCCTGGTGAGGCCTGTAACCTGGCGACCACAATGTGTGGGAGCTCATAACCAGGAAGGCCTGGTGAGGCCTTTAACCTGGCGACCACAGTACGTGAGAGCTCGTATCCTGGTGACCACAGTATGTGGGAGCTCATAACCAGGAAGGCCTGGTGAAGCCTGTAACCCAGCGACCACAGCATGTGGGAGCTCATAACCAGGAAGGCCTGGTGAGGCCTGTAACCTGGCGACCACAATAAGTGGGAGCTCATAACCAGGAAGGCCTGGTGAGGCCTGTAACCCGGCAACCACAGTATGTGGGAACTATAACCAGGAAGGCCCCTTTGAGGCCTGTAACGTAGCGACCACAATGTGTGGGAGCTCATAACCAGGAAGGCCTAGTGAGGCCTGTAACCTGGCGACCACAGTATGTGGGAGCTCATAACCAGGAAGGCCTGGTGAGGCCTGTAACCTGGCGACCACAGTATGTGGGAGCTCATAACCAGGAAGGCCTGGTGAGGCCTGTAACCTGGCGACCACAGTATGTGGGAGCTCATAACCAGGAAGGCCTGGTGAGGCCTGTAACCTGGCGACCACAATGTGTGGGAGCTCATAACCAGGAAGGCCTGGTGAGGCCTTTAACCTGGCGACCACAGTATGTGGGAGCTCATAACCAGGAAGGCCTGGTGAAGCCTGTAACCCAGCGACCACAGCATGTGGGAGCTCATAACCAGGAAGGCCTGGTGAGGCCTGTAACCTGGCAACCACAGTATGTGGGAGCTCCCACAGATGTCTCTCCGTGGCCACCATAGCACCGACAGAACAGCAGATTGCTTGGTGGCCCGGAGTCCCGCAACAGATCGGTCTGGTAGGCCTGAGGACCACAAGGGCGTGCAGAACCGCACCTGCCTGACCTGCTGCCGTGTACGCTCTGTCATTCAAGCATGAAGATGTCTTGAGCAGCTTGGATGACAGGGTCAGAGCTCTTAGTGAAGAGGACCAACCAGAGACGAGATAGTTAGCCAACGTCTCGTCCACTGGCGGCCTCGACACTTATCCGTTCTCCACGGCTCCCTCCACAGCAGCGAAACTAGCCCGCTGATGCAGATAGAGACGTGAGGAGAACGGATTCTTCCATACCCTCTCGATCCCAGCGTGGAGATCGGAAACGAATGGAAGGCTCATCCGGGCTGGTGGCTTATGGGTGGGGAGGAACCAGCCATCCAAAATACCATGAGCGGGTTCCTCCCAGACGCGCCTCCACTGCAACAGCAATCTATCTGAGGCGCGCCCCATAATGTCAACCAGCTCAGCGTACACTGGGCAGGAGGGCTGAAATGATTCGGTCTCAACCAAACTGACATCCTTTTCTATATATATATATATATATATATATATATATTACAGCCAACTCCTGCCCTGCCCAAAGAGAACAGTTACAGATTCACCAAAGAGAGAGAGCGCTCATTTTCTCTCTTCTTAGATGTTCAACATTAATCTGTAACTCACCCTCGTCAGCTGGTAGATCATCCGCGAGGTTAACGCCCCTCTCCCGATAATCTGCCAGCTCCATCTGAAAGCTCCACGAGCTCAACCGCCACTGAGCCTCAGCCCGAGCGGGAACCGGAACCGCGGGGTTCAGATGCCGCGCCCACTTCCCTCGAGAAGTGGGTCAGACGAGAGCAGAGAGTTCTGAAAGAAAAACTCTCAGTTCGCGCAAAAAACTCCCTCGAGAGCTTCCCGCGAATGCTCTTCTCTCAGGCAGAACACGCACAGATCGTGTGAATCCTCCGGTGTCAAATATCTGGACACAAGTCGGCACACTCGCGCAAAGTGTTTCTCCACGTCTCTGCGCGCTTAATCGTTGATACTATCAAATAGACAAACAGTCCCTGAAGACGAAAAGATGTTGTCACGGTTTCAAGGCGCCCTTCTTATACATCCAGATTGACGCGCTCATCATTCAAGCTGATGATGCACGGGCTGTCGCCGGTCAACCTGATTACTGTGAGTTGATATTTGATTTCAGACACCTGTCACGCCTGAGGCGTTCCCCATAGCGTCATTCGACGTATTGTTGAGTTCCCTTCGAAAGGGAACTACTCAAATCCCTTTCCACTTCGGTATGGGTTTGTCTCTCACCTTTTCGCCAATTTCTGAAACGTTGCCGATAAGCTTTTGGAACGAGTTCATAACATTTCAAGACTGCCTGCTTTACGCTGTTATATTTCTTTCTGTCGACCGGTGCCAAAGCCACAAACGCCTCTTGGGCGCGACCCACTAATACAGTTTGCAAAAGCACTGTTTTGTCTTCATCATCCCAATCACGATCTGTGGCTATGTTCTCGAATAACGAAAAAAATATATCCGGTTCCCGTTCGTTAAATTTTGGCAGGAACCTTATCATCCCAGCTAGATCTGACTTACCGGTAGAATTTCGATCAATTATCCCCTCAGAAATCAATCTCAGTCTAGTTCTTTCCACCTCTCGTTCCTGTTCTCCACTTCTATGTTTTTCTGATTCCAACAAACGGTCTTTCTCTTTTTCATATCCTTCCAAACGTTTTTGCTCATTTTCCTGCTCTAAACGCTTCTCCAGCATCTCCTGTTCCTTCTCCAATTTAAATTGTTTAAATTCTAATTTCTTTTGCTCCAAGTCTAACTTCCTTTTCTCCAATTCTATATCCATCTCTATTTTCAACAGTTGTTTTTGTTGTTCAAAGGTTAAATCACTGGATTTAGGCTGCATTTTTAGCTTAACGACAGACTCAGAAATATTAGCAATCTCGTTTATTTGTATTTCTGGACTAGGACTGCATCCAAAAGAACGACCAGTAAATGTCGTTCTAGCGGGCGCATCCAAAAGAAAAGCTTTGTCTTTTTCCTTCATGCTCGCTAAATTAAGCCATAAATGTCTCTCCGTGGCCACCAGGGCTGCCATAGAACGGCCGACTGATCTGGCCGTCTCCTTGGTGGCACGGAGAGAAATATCCGCTGCCTGACGCAGTTCTTTAATAACATCATTGGTCACAACCTCCCCCTCACTCATATCTTTTAATAGATCTGCTTGATACGCTTGGAGGATAGCCATCGTATGCAAACATGATGCTGCTTGTCCCGCCGCCGAATAAGCTTTGCCCACCAAAGCCGATGTATTTCTAAGTGGCTTGGTGGGCAACGCCGATGTTTTAAAACACGATGCCGTATCAGGAGAAAGATGGCTCACCAAAACTTCCTCCATCCTCAGCATCGCCCCATAACCCTGACTCTTAGACCCAGTGATATTAGAGTACATAGATGTCTGGTGCGTTAGAATTCTCACTGACACTGGTTTATTCCACGATCTACACACCTCGGTGTGTAGATCGGGAAAGAAGGGCAAACACCGGCGTGGAGGTAGAGAGTGAGACGGTAAATATCTCTTGTCTAATTTACTCTTCACTCTAGTCTCTTGTTTTTCGACTGGCCACTCAATACTTAATTTTTCTACAGCCCGAGTCAAAACCTCCATCAGCTCTTCACTCGCGGGTGACTGGGATGGCGAGTCCCCGATCTCCACTGTGTCAATAGACTCCACATCCACACTTTCAACATCCAGTTCCTCGGAACTGGATAGCTGAAGTGATGGAGCCTCATCCCAGGCAGGAGAAACTGCAACGCGGACCCCCGCACCGAGATCTGAGGCGCTGGATCCATCCCCGCTGATAGATCCATTTGCGATCCCCACGACGCAAGCCTTCGCTGTGCCTCGGCAGCAGCGGGACCCGAACCGCGGGGAGCACGCACCGAGCCACTCTCCTCGAAGAGTGCCCGGCTGGAGCGGAGCGTTTTCATGGGCAAACGCTCGCAATGCTCACAGCCAGCCCCCTCGAGAGCTGACTAAGCATGCTGCACTCCCATACAGACAACACACAGATCGTGTGTATCCCCACCCGTGATGTAGCGAGGGCAGGGTTGAACACACTTTCTGAACTGCTGCTGTTTCCTCGCCATAATAATATATACATATATCGTTTTCAGACAGACACAACTTTCATACATAGAGCGCTTTGCTGAAGACTCAGAAGCTGTCGCGCTTGTGTTTCTAGGGTGCTTTATAGTTTCCTGGTCGATATGTCACCCCGCCCATGACGTTCCGTCTCGCCATTGTACTGATTTCATACGTGCTTCATGACTCATCACGCAGGGGCGTTCCCGTAGCGGTTACACGCAGCTCGAAGTTCCCTGAATGGGAACTATGATTCTGTATGACAGTATCCACACAGCGCGGTGATTGACAACAGCACTCGCCTTAAAACACTGTGTTCTTCCGCGCTGTTTCATGCCAATTTACAACCCACGTAAAGATGATAATTCTGCAAATAACTCCCATTGCAGATTTCGAACAGAGATGACTACAAAGAGGAAAAGCTACGGACTGCAGCTCTAAATGTGTTTACCAAGGCTGCATTTACTTCATTAAAAAATACAGTACAAAGATTCATAATGTAATTACATAATTTAAAAGAATTGTTTCCTATTTGAATACATTTTAAAATGTTATTTATTACTCCAGTCTTCCGTGTCACATGATCCTTCAGAAATCGTTCAAATATGCCGATTTGCTGCTAAATAAACATATCTAATTGTTAACAGTGTTGAAAACAGTTGTGCTGCTTAATATTTTTGAGGAAATCGTGATACTTTTTTTCAGGATATTTTAAAGCATACAAAGTTCAACAAGTATTATACTGAAATATATATATATATATATATATATATATATATATATATATAAATCTTTAAAGACATTATTAAAATGTTATTATACATTTTAACTGCCACTCTTGATCAACTTCAAAACAATCTTACTGACCCCAAACCCTTGAATGGTGGTGTATATTAAAAGTTTAGATATAAATGCTTTCCCAAAGCCTTTTAAAAACAAGTTTAATCTTTTAATAAAATATATATTTTTTTAATTTTCTTTATTTATTTCATTGTGTTTTGCGTGTAAAGCAAAGTAGAAAAAAAGTAATGTTTTACTGACTGAAAAATGTCTATTCTATGTGAAGTTTTTCTACCTTTTCCCCAGGCGTGACTGATATCCTCCATATACAGTGAATATATGCAGTGTATCCGTTAGGGAACCCAGGGGAGGAGAAGTTTCCAGTGCTGTCCTGAAGGCTCTCACCACATCCTGTGCACAAACCAGAGTCACAACCACTCACAGATCATTGACCTTGAAACCGGATCCTCTTATTGGAAATCAGTAGTAGTTTTGCAGATGGTAAGGTCAGTTTTATGGATCATGCTTTTATTTTAAAGAAATACCCATAATTCCAGCTAAGATTATATGACTGCAAAAACAAATGTTCACTTATAGGGGATAATTATACAGCGGATTCATTCTCCCACTGTAAATGGATAATTAAACTGATGTCATAGTCGCAAATGAATCTGTTAAAGCCTAACTTTAGAAGCAAGTGCAGAAGGAAATCTCGAAACAGTACAAAAAATGGCTGGGACGTAGGATTGCTCAACCATATCAAACAAAATTTGGTCAATATTGAAATCACACATGATTATTGTGACACATGTTATTTAACATGATTATAGGTGGCCTGTAATGATAAGAAATTACAATAATAAAATTCATTTATTTTAGATATCAGTCAAATGTATCAATTTCTATCACAATTATTGATAGAAAAAACTAAAAGGACAAATGAATACAACAGAACAAAAATACAAATTAAATAGACATTGCTTTAAGTTAAGTTTTTCAGAAAGATGTAACAGTGGGATTCAGTCAACAACAGAAACTGAATAAAGTAATCAAAATGTAAAATAACACTGCATACCCTGTACACGGTGTTCCAAATTACTATGCAAATTGGAATTAATTGTCATAAACATTTAAATATTTTGTTTTTAAATCAAACTCATGGATGGTATTGTGTCTCCGGGCTCTTTGGATCACTGAAATCAATCTCAGACCCCTGTGACAATTAATTAGCCAGGTGAGCCCAATTAAAAGAAAACTACTAAAGAAGAATAATGTTCCACATTATTAAGCAGGCCACAGGTTTCAAGCAATATGGGCAAGAAAAATGATCTGTCTGCTGCGGAAAAGCGTCAAATAATGCAATGCCTTGGAGAAGGTGATCATCGTACTGTAAAGAGATTTGTGGTTGATTCAGAGCACAGATGGGTTCGTGCAGATAAAGGCATAATGAGTAAGGTTACTGCTAGATATATTCATCAGATTAAGAGAGCAGCTGTTAAAATGCCATTACAAAGCAGCAAACAGGTATTTGAAGCTGCTGGTACCCGAACCTCAAGGTGTAGGATCCTCCAGAGGTTTGCAGTTGTGCATAAACCTACTATTCGGCCAACCAATGCTCACAAGCAGAAATGGTTGCAGTGGCCCATAAATACATGAAGACTAATTTTCAAACAAGTCTTGTTTACTGATGAGTGCCGTGCAACCCTGGATGGCCCAGATGGATGGAGATGGTTGGTAGATGGCCACCAAGTCCCAATAAGGCTGCGACGCCAGCAAGGAGGTGGCGGAGTCATGTTTTGGGCCGGAATCATGGGGAGAGTGCTGGTAGGCCCCTTTAGGGTCCCTGAAGTTGTGAAAATGACCTCGGCAAATTATATAGAGTTTCTGACTGACCACTTTCTTCCATGGTACAAAAAGAAGAACCATGCCTTCCGTAGAAAAATCATCTTCATGCATGACAACGCACCATTTCATGCTGCAAAGAATGTGCCATTGGCTGCTATAGGCATAAAAGGAGAGAAACTCATGGTGTGGCCCCCATCCTCCCCTGACCTCTTCCCTATTGAGAACCTTTGGAGCATCCTCAAGCAAAAGATCTATGAGGAAGGGAGGCCGCAGTTCCCATCAAAACAGCAGCTCTGGGAGGCTATTCTGACCTCCTGCGAAGAAATTCAAGCAGAAACTGTCCACAAACTCACAAGTTCAATGGATGCAAGAATTGTGAAGGTGATATCAAAGAAGGGATCATGTTAACATATAACTTGCCCTGTTAAGATGTGTTTGATTTAAATAGCTTTTGATTTCAGTAAATATGATCTCCTTATGCTGCCAATTCAACAAATGACCATTTGCAGTTCTTTACAACCTATGAAATTTTTTCAAACTCTGCTCCTGCATAATATTATGGAACAGTGCATTTTCAGTTTTTTTTATTTTTGAAAAAAAAAAAAATACTGTTTTCGTTGGCTGGTTTGTTCTATGAAATTCGACTTATACCAAAAATGTTGGTCACTTGAAAATTATACTGTCATTTGCATCGACTATTTAGGAAAATCAGTGTAAAATATAATTTGCATAATAATTTGGAATGTGGTGTATACATAAAACATAAATTCATCCTTATTAATAGTAGTAAAAGTACGAGTGAAATTGGCCATCAACCTGTCCATACAAACATATATACGATATGGCAAGGAAGTAGACAGGACAGGAAGACAGGGAATTGAGGAAAATACAGCATGACATGATGAGAGGTGAGGAGAAAAAGGCAACCCCCAGACTATGCTCCTGTAAGGAGTGCAGTGTGGGAACAGGAAAAAATGTGTAAACCTGGAGAGTCGCTAAGCCTGGCATCACAATCTAGGTGCCTCAGTCCTCAGAATTGTTATAACGATACACAGCAAGTTGCCATGGAGAAAACCTTGATCAGGTCCCAGACAGAGTCAACAATCACCAGGGGTCTCATTTATAAAACTGTGCGTAGGATCCTTACTAAAAGTGTATGTGCGCCAAAAAATATTCAGATTTATAAAACCGTGCGTACGCCAGAACCTGCGCAGAATTCACTTTATAAATCCCAGTCAGTGGGAGATTTTGCGCATGTGCGTCTCCCTTAAATAACCATATATGGACCTTACAATGCCTAGTTTAAATATGCTTATCCTCATCTGCATATCATTTGCATATTATTCATTCACCTGATAGCATGTTAAGGTACAAGACGTTAGTAAAATATGAAATACAATTTTTTTTTAGTAGCCTATATCCTTGCCTTGTTTTTGAATGAATAAATCAAATAAAAAGTAAAATACGTTTAAGAGAAAGATTTTCTCAATCTTTTCCACTGGCCAAATAGTATTTTTAATTAATTTATATTTTTAATGGAAACAGATAGACATGGTTGTGCATTATTTGTATGGAACTATTTTCTCAGACAATCTGCTATTATCATGATTAGCAAAACATGCCAGAGGGAAAGTGTTCAAAAGCATTGCATCCATAACATATATATATATATATATATATAAATATAGTATCTCCTCAGTAATGATTTCATGTAGTTTAAGTGTTTAACTCCATTATTGAGAATGGCATACTTAATCTAAATGTTGATATCAGAAGTAAAATAAATCATTCTTTCAGTTATTTAAACTGTTATTGAGAACATGCACTGTATTTGTTTTAGGACGATTAAGATTTACGGTTTTTACATACGATTTTTACTTCATCTGCCGTTAGATTATAGTATATATGTGTGCAGGGCTTGACATTCACTTTTTTGCTCACTAGCCAATGTGGCTAGTGGTTTTCCAAAGTTACTAGCCACGCAGCACTTTTACTAGCCACATTTTTGTTGTTGGAAAATTATATGATTAAAGTTGACACAATGGGGCTTAAAACTTGCTAAAATGTACTAATATTATCATTAGCTCTGATAATGTTGTAGGCCTAAAGTTCCTTTTTTTAAAACATGTCTATTAAGATAAACACATAAAATAGCTTCTTATTGCATTTAATAAAAGTGCTGCATCTTTTTTTACAGCAGTAAATACTGTAATATAGAGTAGAACAATTATCGAGCAACGAGCAAAGAATATATTTTTTTTTTTTTCTGAGAAAAAATCCACAATTAAGGCAACGGGATTAAAACTTTATATAGCCTATTTGACAGTTTTGGGGATGGGGACTTTGGAATGTTTGTTTTGCATCAGCATTTCCTCAGAGCTCTGACTTATTAATTATCATCAACAAGTAGCCTATAGACACACAGGTGTTTATTTCCAGATTATTCCCAAAAACGCATCTCCTGCTTTCTTTCATGGCATGATTAACTTCATCAAAACATAGAATTAACTCTGGAAAGATAGTTGTGATATGACCTGACATAAGGGCAGCTACCGTGTCCCTTAATCATGAAGATTATTTTTTTCTATATATCGGCCACGCACACTCACGAACTGACTGAACGCTGTGTTGATATGTGTGTGCACGCGACCAGTCGCGTGATGATCGTTTGACAAAATTCTGGATATCATGTTGCGATATCATATTTGGCCCGCGCACCCTCGCGCAGCGGCACTGCAGGAGAGCGTGAGACGTGCCTATGTTCTGGATTCTCCTGCTATCCACAAGTTTCCGAGGGGCGCTCCTGTAAAAAATAAAGTGGGTGAAACTTCCGGTGAGGCGGCGGAAGTAGCATTCCAATGGTGTTTTGTGTGTTAGTTAGCGATGAGGCTAGCTGTTTTTCTGAGAATTATTTTACTATTTAAAGACGCAAATCTTTATGAGAGATGTCGTTACGAAGCTCAGGGACAACATGTGCTGTTCGCGGTTGTATGTATAACCGGACTAAACTAATTATGTGATTGTTTTGAACACGTCTATGTTTTGAACATAAGCTGAAAACGAAATCAGAGTGATCCTGCCAACGACTGTAGTTTCCATCACCTCCCAAAAGATGACGAATCTTCCTGTGTACATTTGTTTAAATTCTTAATATTCTATAAACTCTATCAGCATGTGTTTGGCTGTTCGCTACTGATGTTACACCTAAACTCCTAAAAGATCAAAGCCTGTGTTGACAGAATACCAAATGTGCCAGTTAATGTATTCAAGTAGCACATTCATTTATAATTTTGAATAAACTCCAAAGCACAATGACTACGTGTTTTTTTTTTAATTTTAATTGTTTGTCAGCTCGCACAACTGTCTGTCACCATGCCTTGATGAGTATTGATTATTAATAATGTTATTATAATACTCCCAATCAACTACTGCGGAGGGTAAAGGTACTGTTATTTCACCCTTTTGAATTTCGTTGAGGTTGTGTTCCCACATCGTTAGCTAGTTTGGATCGCTATAACTTGAATGACTGTCAACTGTTGAATGAATGAGTGTCAAGCATGTCAAGTCGCGCTTTGTTTACTTTGAACCGGAAGTCACGCCCACTTTTGACGCAAGGCCTCATGGGACGTAGGAAACTTGTGGATTAAAAAGAGCGCTATATCATCACTAAGGTACGGTGGCCGAGAGAGCTCACCGCGCTGCAACCTGATGAAGACAAATGCAAATTCAAAAAAACGTGTGCAACTATAAAAATGCATTCAAATACAAAAATACATCCGCAAATTAAGAAAAACATCTTCATCAGTTCCACAACACACCTGTGCTCCAAGTACTCACAACACAACCAAATACAGAAACGCGCTGCAAACGTTCACAAAACCACCAAATACAGAAACGCGCTGCAAATAACACGGTCCACAACGGAAATGTTTCCGGGGAACGTAAGTGACGGACCCGACTGGGACTTGCTTATTGCTCGTGAGCTTCCCTATGCCCTACTCCCTTCAAAGGGCAGACGGTAGGGGTGTAACGATTCACTCGTTTTCTCGATGCATCGATTATAAATCCTGGCGATGCATATGCATCGATCCTGAAACATGTATTTTGAATCGTGAATCGTTTATTTACGTGAATAATCGATTTAAAAGGCTAAGAATCGAATTAATCACGATTTTATATCGATTCAGTGGTTTAAAATATATAAACACAACCTTAAAGTGTTCCTGGTACAAGCTGCCTCATCCGCATTTGATTGGTTTCAGGCGTTCACACACCCCTGATTTCTCACGCTGAAGCCCGGTCGGTCAAATGCCTGAAAGATGAGTTTATCTTTCTACCTGTTGAGCTACTCATGTCGTGATCAGCTTGTATTACCGCAAATTAGTTAAAATCTCCCGGAATCTAGAGCGAGCGTGCATACGAGACACAGGTTGTGCTCCAAACCGCGTATCGCGCGTTCACACACGGCTGCACGCACTCGGCAGAGAGGGAAAGCGAGCGCGAGACCACCTTGCGTGTACGGAGAGTCCATGTAATAAATGAATGAAAGCGTTTTATTTCATAGTGCCCACGCAATGGCATGGCAGCTTTATCAATGGCTTGAGCGGTTTGCCTCAAAACTATTGCTTTCTCGACAGAGAGCTCAGCTGGAGAGCTCAAACATGGACTGCTCAAAAATCTGTAGTTAACGTTATGAAAGCATGAGAGCTATGGGACCGAGCGCGAGCAAAATCCAGTGAAAAGATGATAACGAGTGCACTGAGCGAGGACGCAAAATGAAACTAATGAAAACGTCTCCATTAATGTGTGCATGGTCATTTAATGCAATACTTTAAAAGCCTTTTTCAAAATATTTGCTGTTTGCAAATGCTAATTTGTAGGCCATTTAATTTTTTTTATAATAATATATTCATTAAAATTAAAAACAAACATGAACTAACATTAACAATGGACAAAATCCCCACTATCTGATCCCCGAAGGCCGCTGTAGGCTAATTCAAACCCAGACAAAGATGGGTGAAGCATTAAAATAATAATATAATGCATATAAAAAATTAAGAATCGAATCGAATTAATCGAATCGCATCGAATTTGGATGTGAATCGCATCGAATCGAATCGTTCTGAATTTGCACAAATCGTCCATGAATCGAATCGAAAACCTATGAATCGTGAATCGAATCGATTCGCTGTCTACCCAAAGATTCACAGCCCTAGCAGACGGCAAAGCTCTTCAAGTGGGAATTTGGCGTGAGCATGACACCTAATGTGTCATTTATGTAGCCGTTTGGAACTTGATGAAGGGAGCAACAACAGACAACGTAACAACACAGCACTTTGTCCATCAGCTGTATAGCTGTTCTGACGACAGAAATATAATGATTAACATGACGGTTGCAAATAAATTATTCATTTTTTATTTTTACTTTATAAAAATCTGTTAAAATATCCGTTTTATATATCTGTATGTCAGTGCCATACATTATATGTTGTTAGTGGTGAGAATTTTCACGTGATTAAATACATATCCCCATGAACTATCATGGTCCAGAGGAAGAACTTTTGCCATGTGTGTCACAGGTTCCGGGTTCTAATCCTTACTAATAGTATAGTTTATTTTCCTCATCAACACCGATTGTTTATTAGTGGCTGTATTTCAAGCAGGGACATGTTTTTTGTGATTTCACCGTAATGAGTCTCTCAGTCCCCGTAACGGATTGAGCAATGAGCGCGCGTCCGTTTGAATATCACAACAGAACACTGAATCCACTGAAACTGATCGCAGCGCCAACGAGCACTTTGGTCACTTGATTTCAAAAACAACACATTTCAGACCGCCTCTTATTTAACAAACGAAATAAATGAATCTACTAGAGTTACCTGGAGATGTTTTATTTGTTTGTATTGGTACATCCGTGCTGCGAGATGTTTCAATGGGGACATATCACACGCACATTACGGCTATGCTCGCGTCTGACTCCTCGCTCGGTCAGTCTGCTCTTTCCTCTTTCTCTGTTCCTCCGACAATGCTTTCCTAGCTTTCTATATCTTATATGCCGGCTCCGCCATAACGATAGTGCGACAAACTCCATCCTTCTCGACCTTGTTCCTGGATATGTGCAGTGCTGCCGCAAAGAAATATGTTACATCGCGAGAGCTGATATCATGCGATACTTCCTGATGCTGAGGCCGGCGAGCCTGAAATTGCAAGTGAGATTTTTCCGCTCACAGGCACCAGGGGGGGTCGAGACGCCCCCCATTCAACCCGAAAGAAGTCATATAACCATTTCAATAACTCTGAAGCTGTTAAATTAAGCTAAAATAACTGCATAGTGTCCCTTTAAAAGGAGCGAGCAAAGATTAGCATAACCAATGTCCCTCACATGTGCAGATTGATATTTAAACGTTTTATATTTTTTCTTCTTCACAGTAACGTTTAGATATTTAAATGGAATAAAACGCCAATAATAAAGTGAACTAGGTAGGTTAGCTGATTACCTTAAAAATCCATAGATATCGTAGTCAGGTCTTACGGCCGTTAACACTTTCTCTGTCAAGCGGATGCGATGAGACCTGTTTTCCGGTTTGGTCGTGTGACGCTCAACATAAAGCCTATTCCCTGGGTGCTTCTCAATATCCCTCCTCGTCTCCTCGCTCCTCCGTCCTCCCTCCTATGACCCGGAAACCGATCGAGCTCAGCCATCTTGAAGGACATCTCAATTCTCTAATTGCACCGTGAGGAGTCGAGGATCGAGGAGATAGGAGGCTTCCTGAGGAGTCATAAGCGAGGATACACAGGAGCATCCTACGCGGAACTGTTATATTGACTAAACGTGACGCACGTGTCAATTCTCCTCCCCCTTCACATCGGTCACAATCATTTTAATTTATACTTTACCTTTGCAGTTTATATAAACCACACATCTCTGATATTTCAACAGTATAGCCTATCTTTATTATTATTTATTATTAATTTATTAAATAACCAAACTTCAACAACATAAGGGCAGATCCTTTTAGCGCTGCTGATGACACTGTGGAGTGACGCTCGAGTCATCAAGTACTCCAATGTATATAAAAAAGCTTTTATTCGATTCCTCTGTCCTCCTTTCCTTTCCTCGCTTCCTTCCCTCACGTCCTACAGGGGGTGGAGCTGAGACGCAAGGAAAGGAAACAAGGAAAGGAAACGAGGATGCACAAATAAGAAATGAGAAGCACCCCCTTTGTCTCCATGATGTTGCGTACACACAGCTCAAAGTTTGCTTAAAGGTGCGCACATTCTCCCGAAGTTTGTTTATTATAGATCACAACCTTTGCATAGAAACTGGCGTACGTACGTTTCCAGCCCCGTTTTGTGCAAATGCACTTTTTTATAAATGAGACCCCAGGTGTCTGGGAGTCGGGGAAGGAATGCAAGAGTGGCTCACTGCAGTGCT
>NW_024121113.1:9644-194246 GCF_016745375.1 Pimephales promelas
GTCAAAGTCTCGTGGCCCTCTATCAGAATCCAGAGTTTTGAGAAGATTGGAGAAACTTAATTTTTCGCCCGAAAATGAAAAAAAACGAAAGGGGTAACACTGTCGTTTTTTTTTCGGGTCGAAATTTTGAATTTCGATATCTCAGCTCTGGAAGGGTCTAGAGCCTCCATTTTTGCACTCAGGTCAAAGTCTCGTGGCCCTCTATCAGAATCCAGAGTTTTGAGAAGATTGGAGAAACTTAATTTTTCGCCCGAAAATGAAAAAAAACGAAAGGGGTAACACTGTCGTTTTTTTTTCGGGTCGAAATTTTGAATTTCGATATCTCAGCTCTGGAAGGGTCTAGAGCCTCCATTTTTGCACTCAGGTCAAAGTCTCGTGGCCCTCTATCAGAATCCAGAGTTTTGAGAAGATTGGAGAAACTTAATTTTTCGCCCGAAAATGAAAAAAAACGAAAGGGGTAACACTGTCGTTTTTTTTTCGGGTCGAAATTTTGAATTTCGATATCTCAGCTCTGGAAGGGTCTAGAGCCTCCATTTTTGCACTCAGGTCAAAGTCTCGTGGCCCTCTATCAGAATCCAGAGTTTTGAGAAGATTGGAGAAACTTAATTTTTCGCCCGAAAATGAAAAAAAACGAAAGGGGTAACACTGTCGTTTTTTTTTCGGGTCGAAATTTTGAATTTCGATATCTCAGCTCTGGAAGGGTCTAGAGCCTCCATTTTTGCACTCAGGTCAAAGTCTCGTGGCCCTCTATCAGAATCCAGAGTTTTGAGAAGATTGGAGAAACTTAATTTTTCGCCCGAAAATGAAAAAAAACGAAAGGGGTAACACTGTCGTTTTTTTTTTCGGGTCGAAATTTTGAATTTCGATATCTCAGCTCTGGAAGGGTCTAGAGCCTCCATTTTTGCACTCAGGTCAAAGTCTCGTGGCCCTCTATCAGAATCCAGAGTTTTGAGAAGATTGGAGAAACTTAATTTTTCGCCCGAAAATGAAAAAAAACGAAAGGGGTAACACTGTCGTTTTTTTTTCGGGTCGAAATTTTGAATTTCGATATCTCAGCTCTGGAAGGGTCTAGAGCCTCCATTTTTGCACTCAGGTCAAAGTCTCGTGGCCCTCTATCAGAATCCAGAGTTTTGAGAAGATTGGAGAAACTTAATTTTTCGCCCGAAAATGAAAAAAAACGAAAGGGGTAACACTGTCGTTTTTTTTTCGGGTCGAAATTTTGAATTTCGATATCTCAGCTCTGGAAGGGTCTAGAGCCTCCATTTTTGCACTCAGGTCAAAGTCTCGTGGCCCTCTATCAGAATCCAGAGTTTTGAGAAGATTGGAGAAACTTAATTTTTCGCCCGAAAATGAAAAAAAACGAAAGGGGTAACACTGTCGTTTTTTTTTCGGGTCGAAATTTTGAATTTCGATATCTCAGCTCTGGAAGGGTCTAGAGCCTCCATTTTTGCACTCAGGTCAAAGTCTCGTGGCCCTCTATCAGAATCCAGAGTTTTGAGAAGATTGGAGAAACTTAATTTTTCGCCCGAAAATGAAAAAAAACGAAAGGGGTAACACTGTCGTTTTTTTTTCGGGTCGAAATTTTGAATTTCGATATCTCAGCTCTGGAAGGGTCTAGAGCCTCCATTTTTGCACTCAGGTCAAAGTCTCGTGGCCCTCTATCAGAATCCAGAGTTTTGAGAAGATTGGAGAAACTTAATTTTTCGCCCGAAAATGAAAAAAAACGAAAGGGGTAACACTGTCGTTTTTTTTTCGGGTCGAAATTTTGAATTTCGATATCTCAGCTCTGGAAGGGTCTAGAGCCTCCATTTTTGCACTCAGGTCAAAGTCTCGTGGCCCTCTATCAGAATCCAGAGTTTTGAGAAGATTGGAGAAACTTAATTTTTCGCCCGAAAATGAAAAAAAACGAAAGGGGTAACACTGTCGTTTTTTTTTTCGGGTCGAAATTTTGAATTTCGATATCTCAGCTCTGGAAGGGTCTAGAGCCTCCATTTTTGCACTCAGGTCAAAGTCTCGTGGCCCTCTATCAGAATCCAGAGTTTTGAGAAGATTGGAGAAACTTAATTTTTCGCCCGAAAATGAAAAAAAACGAAAGGGGTAACACTGTCGTTTTTTTTTTCGGGTCGAAATTTTGAATTTCGATATCTCAGCTCTGGAAGGGTCTAGAGCCTCCATTTTTGCACTCAGGTCAAAGTCTCGTGGCCCTCTATCAGAATCCAGAGTTTTGAGAAGATTGGAGAAACTTAATTTTTCGCCCGAAAATGAAAAAAAACGAAAGGGGTAACACTGTCGTTTTTTTTTCGGGTCGAAATTTTGAATTTCGATATCTCAGCTCTGGAAGGGTCTAGAGCCTCCATTTTTGCACTCAGGTCAAAGTCTCGTGGCCCTCTATCAGAATCCAGAGTTTTGAGAAGATTGGAGAAACTTAATTTTTCGCCCGAAAATGAAAAAAAACGAAAGGGGTAACACTGTCGTTTTTTTTTCGGGTCGAAATTTTGAATTTCGATATCTCAGCTCTGGAAGGGTCTAGAGCCTCCATTTTTGCACTCAGGTCAAAGTCTCGTGGCCCTCTATCAGAATCCAGAGTTTTGAGAAGATTGGAGAAACTTAATTTTTCGCCCGAAAATGAAAAAAAACGAAAGGGGTAACACTGTCGTTTTTTTTTCGGGTCGAAATTTTGAATTTCGATATCTCAGCTCTGGAAGGGTCTAGAGCCTCCATTTTTGCACTCAGGTCAAAGTCTCGTGGCCCTCTATCAGAATCCAGAGTTTTGAGAAGATTGGAGAAACTTAATTTTTCGCCCGAAAATGAAAAAAAACGAAAGGGGTAACACTGTCGTTTTTTTTTCGGGTCGAAATTTTGAATTTCGATATCTCAGCTCTGGAAGGGTCTAGAGCCTCCATTTTTGCACTCAGGTCAAAGTCTCGTGGCCCTCTATCAGAATCCAGAGTTTTGAGAAGATTGGAGAAACTTAATTTTTCGCCCGAAAATGAAAAAAAACGAAAGGGGTAACACTGTCGTTTTTTTTTCGGGTCGAAATTTTGAATTTCGATATCTCAGCTCTGGAAGGGTCTAGAGCCTCCATTTTTGCACTCAGGTCAAAGTCTCGTGGCCCTCTATCAGAATCCAGAGTTTTGAGAAGATTGGAGAAACTTAATTTTTCGCCCGAAAATGAAAAAAAACGAAAGGGGTAACACTGTCGTTTTTTTTTCGGGTCGAAATTTTGAATTTCGATATCTCAGCTCTGGAAGGGTCTAGAGCCTCCATTTTTGCACTCAGGTCAAAGTCTCGTGGCCCTCTATCAGAATCCAGAGTTTTGAGAAGATTGGAGAAACTTAATTTTTCGCCCGAAAATGAAAAAAAACGAAAGGGGTAACACTGTCGTTTTTTTTTCGGGTCGAAATTTTGAATTTCGATATCTCAGCTCTGGAAGGGTCTAGAGCCTCCATTTTTGCACTCAGGTCAAAGTCTCGTGGCCCTCTATCAGAATCCAGAGTTTTGAGAAGATTGGAGAAACTTAATTTTTCGCCCGAAAATGAAAAAAAACGAAAGGGGTAACACTGTCGTTTTTTTTTCGGGTCGAAATTTTGAATTTCGATATCTCAGCTCTGGAAGGGTCTAGAGCCTCCATTTTTGCACTCAGGTCAAAGTCTCGTGGCCCTCTATCAGAATCCAGAGTTTTGAGAAGATTGGAGAAACTTAATTTTTCGCCCGAAAATGAAAAAAAACGAAAGGGGTAACACTGTCGTTTTTTTTTCGGGTCGAAATTTTGAATTTCGATATCTCAGCTCTGGAAGGGTCTAGAGCCTCCATTTTTGCACTCAGGTCAAAGTCTCGTGGCCCTCTATCAGAATCCAGAGTTTTGAGAAGATTGGAGAAACTTAATTTTTCGCCCGAAAATGAAAAAAAACGAAAGGGGTAACACTGTCGTTTTTTTTTCGGGTCGAAATTTTGAATTTCGATATCTCAGCTCTGGAAGGGTCTAGAGCCTCCATTTTTGCACTCAGGTCAAAGTCTCGTGGCCCTCTATCAGAATCCAGAGTTTTGAGAAGATTGGAGAAACTTAATTTTTCGCCCGAAAATGAAAAAAAACGAAAGGGGTAACACTGTCGTTTTTTTTTCGGGTCGAAATTTTGAATTTCGATATCTCAGCTCTGGAAGGGTCTAGAGCCTCCATTTTTGCACTCAGGTCAAAGTCTCGTGGCCCTCTATCAGAATCCAGAGTTTTGAGAAGATTGGAGAAACTTAATTTTTCGCCCGAAAATGAAAAAAAACGAAAGGGGTAACACTGTCGTTTTTTTTTCGGGTCGAAATTTTGAATTTCGATATCTCAGCTCTGGAAGGGTCTAGAGCCTCCATTTTTGCACTCAGGTCAAAGTCTCGTGGCCCTCTATCAGAATCCAGAGTTTTGAGAAGATTGGAGAAACTTAATTTTTCGCCCGAAAATGAAAAAAAACGAAAGGGGTAACACTGTCGTTTTTTTTTCGGGTCGAAATTTTGAATTTCGATATCTCAGCTCTGGAAGGGTCTAGAGCCTCCATTTTTGCACTCAGGTCAAAGTCTCGTGGCCCTCTATCAGAATCCAGAGTTTTGAGAAGATTGGAGAAACTTAATTTTTCGCCCGAAAATGAAAAAAAACGAAAGGGGTAACACTGTCGTTTTTTTTTCGGGTCGAAATTTTGAATTTCGATATCTCAGCTCTGGAAGGGTCTAGAGCCTCCATTTTTGCACTCAGGTCAAAGTCTCGTGGCCCTCTATCAGAATCCAGAGTTTTGAGAAGATTGGAGAAACTTAATTTTTCGCCCGAAAATGAAAAAAAACGAAAGGGGTAACACTGTCGTTTTTTTTTCGGGTCGAAATTTTGAATTTCGATATCTCAGCTCTGGAAGGGTCTAGAGCCTCCATTTTTGCACTCAGGTCAAAGTCTCGTGGCCCTCTATCAGAATCCAGAGTTTTGAGAAGATTGGAGAAACTTAATTTTTCGCCCGAAAATGAAAAAAAACGAAAGGGGTAACACTGTCGTTTTTTTTTTCGGGTCGAAATTTTGAATTTCGATATCTCAGCTCTGGAAGGGTCTAGAGCCTCCATTTTTGCACTCAGGTCAAAGTCTCGTGGCCCTCTATCAGAATCCAGAGTTTTGAGAAGATTGGAGAAACTTAATTTTTCGCCCGAAAAAAAAAAAAAGGGGTAACACTGTCGTTTTTTTTTTCGGGTCGAAATTTTGAATTTCGATATCTCAGCTCTGGAAGGGTCTAGAGCCTCCATTTTTGCACTCAGGTCAAAGTCTCGTGGCCCTCTATCAGAATCCAGAGTTTTGAGAAGATTGGAGAAACTTAATTTTTCGCCCGAAAATGAAAAAAAACGAAAGGGGTAACACTGTCGTTTTTTTTTCGGGTCGAAATTTTGAATTTCGATATCTCAGCTCTGGAAGGGTCTAGAGCCTCCATTTTTGCACTCAGGTCAAAGTCTCGTGGCCCTCTATCAGAATCCAGAGTTTTGAGAAGATTGGAGAAACTTAATTTTTCGCCCGAAAATGAAAAAAAACGAAAGGGGTAACACTGTCGTTTTTTTTTCGGGTCGAAATTTTGAATTTCGATATCTCAGCTCTGGAAGGGTCTAGAGCCTCCATTTTTGCACTCAGGTCAAAGTCTCACAGCCCTCTATCAGAATCCAGAGTTTTGAGAAGATTGGAGAAACTTAATTTTTCGCCCGAAAATGAAAAAAAACGAAAGGGGTAACACTGTCGTTTTTTTTTTCGGGTCGAAATTTTGAATTTCGATATCTCAGCTCTGGAAGGGTCTAGAGCCTCCATTTTTGCACTCAGGTCAAAGTCTCGTGGCCCTCTATCAGAATCCAGAGTTTTGAGAAGATTGGAGAAACTTAATTTTTCGCCCGAAAATGAAAAAAAACGAAAGGGGTAACACTGTCGTTTTTTTTTCGGGTCGAAATTTTGAATTTCGATATCTCAGCTCTGGAAGGGTCTAGAGCCTCCATTTTTGCACTCAGGTCAAAGTCTCGTGGCCCTCTATCAGAATCCAGAGTTTTGAGAAGATTGGAGAAACTTAATTTTTCGCCCGAAAATGAAAAAAAACGAAAGGGGTAACACTGTCGTTTTTTTTTCGGGTCGAAATTTTGAATTTCGATATCTCAGCTCTGGAAGGGTCTAGAGCCTCCATTTTTGCACTCAGGTCAAAGTCTCGTGGCCCTCTATCAGAATCCAGAGTTTTGAGAAGATTGGAGAAACTTAATTTTTCGCCCAAAAATGAAAAAAAACGAAAGGGGTAACACTGTCGTTTTTTTTTCGGGTCGAAATTTTGAATTTCGATATCTCAGCTCTGGAAGGGTCTAGAGCCTCCATTTTTGCACTCAGGTCAAAGTCTCGTGGCCCTCTATCAGAATCCAGAGTTTTGAGAAGATTGGAGAAACTTAATTTTTCGCCCGAAAATGAAAAAAAAAAAGGGGTAACACTGTCGTTTTTTTTTCGGGTCGAAATTTTGAATTTCGATATCTCAGCTCTGGAAGGGTCTAGAGCCTCCATTTTTGCACTCAGGTCAAAGTCTCGTGGCCCTCTATCAGAATCCAGAGTTTTGAGAAGATTGGAGAAACTTAATTTTTCGCCCGAAAATGAAAAAAAACGAAAGGGGTAACACTGTCGTTTTTTTTTCGGGTCGAAATTTTGAATTTCGATATCTCAGCTCTGGAAGGGTCTAGAGCCTCCATTTTTGCACTCAGGTCAAAGTCTCGTGGCCCTCTATCAGAATCCAGAGTTTTGAGAAGATTGGAGAAACTTAATTTTTCGCCCGAAAACGAAAAAAAACGAAAGGGGTAACACTGTCGTTTTTTTTTCGGGTCGAAATTTTGAATTTCGATATCTCAGCTCTGGAAGGGTCTAGAGCCTCCATTTTTGCACTCAGGTCAAAGTCTCATGGCCCTCTATCAGAATCCAGAGTTTTGAGAAGATTGGAGAAACTTAATTTTTCGCCCGAAAACGAAAAAAACGAAAGGGGTAACACTGTCGTTTTTTTTTCGGGTCGAAATTTTGAATTTCGATATCTCAGCTCTGGAAGGGTCTAGAGCCTCCATTTTTGCACTCAGGTCAAAGTCTCGTGGCCCTCTATCAGAATCCAGAGTTTTGAGAAGATTGGAGAAACTTAATTTTTCGCCCGAAAATGAAAAAAAACGAAAGGGGTAACACTGTCGTTTTTTTTTTCGGGTCGAAATTTTGAATTTCGATATCTCAGCTCTGGAAGGGTCTAGAGCCTCCATTTTTGCACTCAGGTCAAAGTCTCGTGGCCCTCTATCAGAATCCAGAGTTTTGAGAAGATTGGAGAAACTTAATTTTTCGCCCGAAAATGAAAAAAAACGAAAGGGGTAACACTGTCGTTTTTTTTTTCGGGTCGAAATTTTGAATTTCGATATCTCAGCTCTGGAAGGGTCTAGAGCCTCCATTTTTGCACTCAGGTCAAAGTCTCACAGCCCTCTATCATAATCCAGAGTTTTGAGAAGATTGGAGAAACTTAATTTTTCGCCCGAAAACGAAAAAAAACGAAAGGGGTAACACTGTCGTTTTTTTTTCGGGTCGAAATTTTGAATTTCGATATCTCAGCTCTGGAAGGGTCTAGAGCCTCCATTTTTGCACTCAGGTCAAAGTCTCGTGGCCCTCTATCAGAATCCAGAGTTTTGAGAAGATTGGAGAAACTTAATTTTTCGCCCGAAAATGAAAAAAAAAACGAAAGGGGTAACACTGTCGTTTTTTTTTTCGGGTCGAAATTTTGAATTTCGATATCTCAGCTCTGGAAGGGTCTAGAGCCTCCATTTTTGCACTCAGGTCAAAGTCTCATGGCCCTCTATCAGAATCCAGAGTTTTGAGAAGATTGGAGAAACTTAATTTTTCGCCCGAAAATGAAAAAAACGAAAGGGGTAACACTGTCGTTTTTTTTTCGGGTCGAAATTTTGAATTTCGATATCTCAGCTCTGGAAGGGTCTAGAGCCTCCATTTTTGCACTCAGGTCAAAGTCTCACAGCCCTCTATCATAATCCAGAGTTTTGAGAAGATTGGAGAAACTTAATTTTTCGCCCGAAAACGAAAAAAACGAAAGGGGTAACACTGTCGTTTTTTTTTTCGGGTCGAAATTTTGAATTTCGATATCTCAGCTCTGGAAGGGTCTAGAGCCTCCATTTTTGCACTCAGGTCAAAGTCTCATGGCCCTCTATCAGAATCCAGAGTTTTGAGAAGATTGGAGAAACTTAATTTTTCGCCCGAAAACGAAAAAAAACGAAAGGGGTAACACTGTCGTTTTTTTTTCGGGTCGAAATTTTGAATTTGATATCTCAGCTCTGGAAGGGTCTAGAGCCTCCATTTTTGCACTCAGGTCAAAGTCTCGTGGCCCTCTATCAGAATCCAGAGTTTTGAGAAGATTGGAGAAACTTAATTTTTCGCCCGAAAATGAAAAAAAACGAAAGGGGTAACACTGTCGTTTTTTTTTCGGGTCGAAATTTTGAATTTCGATATCTCAGCTCTGGAAGGGTCTAGAGCCTCCATTTTTGCACTCAGGTCAAAGTCTCACAGCCCTCTATCATAATCCAGAGTTTTGAGAAGATTGGAGAAACTTAATTTTTCGCCGAAAACGAAAAAAAACGAAAGGGGTAACACTGTCGTTTTTTTTTTGGGTCGAAATTTTGAATTTCGATATCTCAGCTCTGGAAGGGTCTAGAGCCTCCATTTTTGCACTCAGGTCAAAGTCTCACAGCCCTCTATCATAATCCAGAGTTTTGAGAAGATTGGAGAAACTTAATTTTTCGCCCGAAAACGAAAAAAAAAACGAAAGGGGTAACACTGTCGTTTTTTTTTCGGGTCGAAATTTTGAATTTTGATATCTCAGCTCTGGAAGGGTCTAGAGCCTCCATTTTTGCACTCAGGTCAAAGTTTCGTGGCCCTCTATCAGAATCCAGAGTTTTGAGAAGATTGGAGAAACTTAATTTTTCGCCCGAAAACGAAAAAAAAAACGAAAGGGGTAACACTGTCGATTTTTTTTTTCGGGTCGAAATTTTGAGTTTCTCTGATCTTCTTGAAACTCTGGATTCTTATAGAGGGCCATGAGACTTAGACCTGAGTGCAAAAATTGAGGTTCTAGACCCTTCCAGAGCTGAGATATCGAAACTCAAAATTTCGACCCGAAAAAAAAAACGAAAGGGGTACCACTGTCGTTTTTTTTTCGGGTCGAAATTTTGAGTTTCTCTGATCTTCTTGAAACTCTGGATTCTGATAGAGGGCCATGAGACTTAGACCTGAGTGCAAAGCCCTCTTCTAGACCCTTCCAGAGCTGAGATATCGAAACTCAAAATTTCGACCCGAAAAAAAAAAAAAAGGGGTACCACTGTCGTTTTTTTTTTTGGGGGGGGGGGTCAAAATTTTGAGTTTCTCTGATCTTCTTGAAACTCTGGATTCTGATAGAGGGCCATGGGACTTAGACCTGAGTGCAAAAATCTGATCTGATACACATGTACAGTTAGGACAGGTATCTGACATGAAACCCCTGTAAACACACACACAGGTATTTGATGCAGATGTACAGTTAGGACAAGTATCTGACGTGAAACCCCTGTAAACACACACAGGTATCTGATACACACATGTACAGTTAGGACAGGTATCTGATGTGAAACCCCTGTAACACACACACGGTATCTGATACACACATGTACAGTTAGGACAAGTATCTGACGTGAAACCCCTGTAAACACACACAAGTATCTGATACACACATGTACAGTTAGGACAGGTATCTGATGTGAAACCCCTGTAACACACACACAGTATCTGATACACACATGTACAGTTAGGACAAGTATCTGATGTGAAACCCCTGTAACACACACACAGTATCTGATACACACATGTACAGTTAGGACAAGTATCTGATGTGAAACCCCTGTAAACACACACACGGTATCTGATACACACATGTACAGTTAGGACAAGTATCTGATGTGAAACCCCTGTAAACACACACACGGTATCTGATACACACATGTACAGTTAGGACAGGTATCTGATGTGAAACCCCTGTAAACACACACACAGGTATCTGATACACACATGTACAGTTAGGACAAGTATCTGATGTGAAACCCCTGTAAACACACATGCGGTATCTGATACACACATGTACAGTTAGGACAGGTATCTGATGTGAAACCCCTGTAAACACACACACAGGTATCTGATACACACATGTACAGTTAGGACAGGTATCTGATGTGAAACCCCTGTAAACACACACACGGTATCTGATACACACATGTACAGTTAGGACAAGTATCTGATGTGAAACCCCTGTAAACACACACACGGTATCTGATACACACATGTACAGTTAGGACAGGTATCTGATGTGAAACCCCTGTAACACACACACAGGTATCTGATACACACATGTACAGTTAGGACAGGTATCTGATGTGAAACCCCTGTAAACACACACACAGGTATTTGATGCAGATGTACAGTTAGGACAGGTATCTGATGTGAAACCCCTGTAAACACACACACGGTATCTGATACACACATGTACAGTTAGGACAAGTATCTGATGTGAAACCCCTGTAAACACACACACGGTATCTGATATACACATGTACAGTTAGGACAAGTATCTGACGTGAAACCCCTGTAAACACACACACGGTATCTGATACACACATGTACAGTTAGGACAGGTATATGACATGAAACCCTGTAAACACACACACAGGTATTTGATGCAGATGTACAGTTAGGACAGGTATCTGATGTGAAACCCCTGTAAACACACACACAGGTATCTGATACACACATGTACAGTTAGGACAAGTATCTGATGTGAAACCCCTGTAAACACACACACAGGTATCTGATACACACATGTACAGTTAGGACAGGTATATGACATGAAACCCTGTAAACACACACACAGGTATTTGATGCAGATGTACAGTTAGGACAAGTATCTGACGTGAAACCCCTGTAAACACACACACAGGTATCTGATACACACATGTACAGTTAGGACAGGTATCTGATGTGAAACCCCTGTAAACACACACACGGTATCTGATACACACATGTACAGTTAGGACAAGTATCTGATGTGAAACCCCTGTAAACACACACACAGGTATCTGATACACACATGTACAGTTAGGACAAGTATCTGATGTGAAACCCCTGTAAACACACACACGGTATCTGATACACACATGTACAGTTAGGACAGGTATCTAACGTGAAACCCCTGTAAACACACACACGGTATCTGATACACACATGTACAGTTAGGACAAGTATCTGATGTGAAACCCCTGTAAACACACACACGGTATCTGATACACACATGTACAGTTAGGACAGGTATATGACATGAAACCCCTGTAAACACACACACAGGTATTTGATGCAGATGTACAGTTAGGACAAGTATCTGACGTGAAACCCCTGTAAACACACACACGGTATCTGATACACACATGTACAGTTAGGACAGGTATCTGATGTGAAACCCCTGTAAACACACACACAGGTATCTGATACACACATGTACAGTTAGGACAAGTATCTGATGTGAAACCCCTGTAAACACACACAGGTATCTGATACACACATGTACAGTTAGGACAAGTATCTGACATGAAACCCCTGTAAACACACACACGGTATCTGATACACACATGTACAGTTAGGACAGGTATCTGATGTGAAACCCCTGTAAACACACACACAGGTATCTGATACACACATGTACAGTTAGGACAAGTATCTGATGTGAAACCCCTGTAAACACACACACAGGTATCTGATACACACATGTACAGTTAGGACAGGTATCTGACGTGAAACCCCTGTAAACACACACACGGTATCTGATACACACATGTACAGTTAGGACAAGTATCTGACGTGAAACCCCTGTAAACACACACACGGTATCTGATACACACATGTACAGTTAGGACAAGTATCTGACGTGAAACCCCTGTAAACACACACACGGTATCTGATACACACATGTACAGTTAGGACAAGTATCTGATGTGAAACCCCTGTAAACACACACACGGTATCTGATACACACATGTACAGTTAGGACAAGTATCTGATGTGAAACCCCTGTAAACACACACACGGTATCTGATACACACATGTACAGTTAGGACAGGTATATGACATGAAACCCCTGTAAACACACACACAGGTATCTGATGCAGATGTACAGTTAGGACAAGTATCTGACGTGAAACCCCTGTAAACACACACACAGGTATCTGATACACACATGTACAGTTAGGACAGGTATCTGATGTGAAACCCCTGTAAACACACACACAGGTATCTGATACACACATGTACAGTTAGGACAAGTATCTGATGTGAAACCCCTGTAAACACACACACGGTATCTGATACACACATGTACAGTTAGGACAGGTATCTAACGTGAAACCCCTGTAAACACACACACGGTATCTGATACACACATGTACAGTTAGGACAAGTATCTGATGTGAAACCCCTGTAAACACACACACGGTATCTGATACACACATGTACAGTTAGGACAGGTATATGACATGAAACCCCTGTAAACACACACACAGGTATCTGATACACATGTACAGTTAGGACAAGTATCTGACGTGAAACCCCTGTAAACACACACACGGTATCTGATACACACATGTACAGTTAGGACAGGTATCTGATGTGAAACCCCTGTAAACACACACACAGGTATCTGATACACACATGTACAGTTAGGACAAGTATCTGATGTGAAACCCCTGTAAACACACACACAGGTATCTGATACACACATGTACAGTTAGGACAGGTATCTGATGTGAAACCCCCGTAAACACACACACGGTATCTGATACACACATGTACAGTTAGGACAAGTATCTGATGTGAAACCCCTGTAAACACACACACGGTATCTGATACACACATGTACAGTTAGGACAGGTATCTGACGTGAAACCCCTGTAAACACACACACGGTATCTGATACACATATGTACAGTTAGGACAAGTATCTGACGTGAAACCCCTGTAAACACACACACGGTATCTGATACACACATGTACAGTTAGGACAAGTATCTGACGTGAAACCCCTGTAAACACACACACGGTATCTGATACACACATGTACAGTTAGGACAAGTATCTGACGTGAAACCCCTGTAAACACACACACGGTATCTGATACACACATGTACAGTTAGGACAAGTATCTGACGTGAAACCCCTGTAAACACACACACAGGTATCTGATACACATGTACAGTTAGGACAAGTATCTGACGTGAAACCCCTGTAAACACACACACGGTATCTGATACACATGTACAGTTAGGACAAGTATCTGACGTGAAACCCCTGTAAACACACACACGGTATCTGATACACACATGTACAGTTAGGACAAGTATCTGACGTGAAACCCCTGTAAACACACACACGGTATCTGATACACACATGTACAGTTAGGACAAGTATCTGACGTGAAACCCCTGTAAACACACACACGGTATCTGATACACACATGTACAGTTAGGACAAGTATCTGACGTGAAACCCCTGTAAACACACACAGGTATCTGATACACATGTACAGTTAGGACAGGTATCTGACGTGAAACCCCTGTAAACACACACAGGTATCTGATACACATGTACAGTTAGGACAGGTATCTGACGTGAAACCCCTGTAAACACACACACGGTATCTGATACACACATGTACAGTTAGGACAAGTATCTGATGTGAAACCCCTGTAAACACACACACAGGTATCTGATACACATGTACAGTTAGGACAAGTATCTGACGTGAAACCCCTGTAAACACACACACAGGTATCTGATACACACATGTACAGTTAGGACAGGTATATGACATGAAACCCCTGTAAACACACACACGGTATCTGATACACATGTACAGTTAGGACAGGTATCTGATGTGAAACCCCTGTAAACACACACACGGTATCTGATACACACATGTACAGTTAGGACAGGTATCTGATGTGAAACCCCTGTAAACACACACACAGGTATCTGATACACATGTACAGTTAGGACAGGTATCTGACGTGAAACCCCTGTAAACACACACACGGTATCTGATACACATGTACAGTTAGGACAGGTATCTGACGAGAAACCCCTGTAAACACACACACAGGTATCTGATACACATGTACAGTTAGGACAGGTATCTGACGTGAAACCCCTGTAAACACACACACGGTATCTGATACACACATGTACAGTTAGGACAGGTATCTGACGTGAAACCCCTGTAAACACACACACAGGTATCTGATGCACATGTACAGTTAGGACAAGTATCTGACGTGAAACCCCTGTAAACACACACACGGTATCTGATACACACATGTACAGTTAGGACAAGTATCTGACGTGAAACCCCTGTAAACACACACACAGGTATCTGATACACACATGTACAGTTAGGACAAGTATCTGACGTGAAACCCCTGTAAACACACACACGGTATCTGATACACACATGTACAGTTAGGACAGTATCTGACGTGAAACCCCTGTAAACACACACACGGTATCTGATACACACATGTACAGTTAGGACAAGTATCTGACGTGAAACCCCTGTAAACACACACACGGTATCTGATACACACATGTACAGTTAGGACAGGTATCTGACGTGAAACCCCTGTAAACACACACACAGGTATCTGATACACACATGTACAGTTAGGACAGTATCTGACGTGAAACCCCTGTAAACACACACAGGTATCTGATACACACATGTACAGTTAGGACAGGTATCTGACGTGAAACCCCTGTAAACACACACACGGTATCTGATACACACATGTACAGTTAGGACAAGTATCTGACGTGAAACCCCTGTAAACACACACACAGGTATCTGATACACACATGTACAGTTAGGACAGGTATCTGACGTGAAACCCCTGTAAACACACACACGGTATCTGATACACACATGTACAGTTAGGACAAGTATCTGACGTGAAACCCCTGTAAACACACACACGGTATCTGATACACACATGTACAGTTAGGACAGGTATCTGACGTGAAACCCCTGTAAACACACACACAGGTATCTGATACACACATGTACAGTTAGGACAAGTATCTGACGTGAAACCCCTGTAAACACACACACAGGTATCTGATACACACATGTACAGTTAGGACAGGTATCTGATGTGAAACCCCTGTAAACACACACACGGTATCTGATACACACATGTACAGTTAGGACAGGTATCTGACGTGAAACCCCTGTAAACACACACACGGTATCTGATACACACATGTACAGTTAGGACAGGTATCTGATGTGAAACCCCTGTAAACACACACACGGTATCTGATACACACATGTACAGTTAGGACAGGTATCTGACGTGAAACCCCTGTAAACACACACACAGGTATCTGATACACACATGTACAGTTAGGACAGGTATCTGATGTGAAACCCTGTAAACACACACACAGGTATCTGATACACACATGTACAGTTAGGACAAGTATCTGACGTGAAACCCCTGTAAACACACACACGGTATCTGATACACACATGTACAGTTAGGACAGGTATCTGATGTGAAACCCTGTAAACACACACACAGGTATCTGATACACATGTACAGTTAGGACAAGTATCTGACGTGAAACCCCTGTAAACACACACACAGGTATCTGATACACACATGTACAGTTAGGACAAGTATCTGATGTGAAACCCCTGTAAACACACACACAGGTATCTGATACACACATGTACAGTTAGGACAAGTATCTGATGTGAAACCCCTGTAAACACACACACGGTATCTGATACACACATGTACAGTTAGGACAGGTATCTGACGTGAAACCCCTGTAAACACACACACGGTATCTGATACACACATGTACAGTTAGGACAAGTATCTGATGTGAAACCCCTGTAAACACACACACGGTATCTGATACACACATGTACAGTTAGGACAGGTATCTGACGTGAAACCCCTGTAAACACACACACAGGTATCTGATGCACATGTACAGTTAGGACAAGTATCTGACGTGAAACCCCTGTAAACACACACACGGTATCTGATACACACATGTACAGTTAGGACAGGTATCTGATGTGAAACCCCTGTAAACACACACACGGTATCTGATACACACATGTACAGTTAGGACAAGTATCTGACGTGAAACCCCTGTAAACACACACACGGTATCTGATACACACATGTACAGTTAGGACAGGTATCTGACGTGAAACCCCTGTAAACACACACACGGTATCTGATACACACATGTACAGTTAGGACAAGTATCTGACGTGAAACCCCTGTAAACACACACACGGTATCTGATACACACATGTACAGTTAGGACAAGTATCTGACGTGAAACCCCTGTAAACACACACACGGTATCTGATACACACATGTACAGTTAGGACAAGTATCTGACGTGAAACCCCTGTAAACACACACACGGTATCTGATACACACATGTACAGTTAGGACAAGTATCTGACGTGAAACCCCTGTAAACACACACACAGGTATCTGATACACACATGTACAGTTAGGACAAGTATCTGACGTGAAACCCCTGTAAACACACACACGGTATCTGATACACACATGTACAGTTAGGACAAGTATCTGACGTGAAACCCCTGTAACACACACACAGGTATCTGATACACACATGTACAGTTAGGACAAGTATCTGACGTGAAACCCCTGTAAACACACACACAGGTATCTGATACACACATGTACAGTTAGGACAAGTATCTGACGTGAAACCCCTGTAAACACACACACGGTATCTGATACACACATGTACAGTTAGGACAGGTATCTGACGTGAAACCCCTGTAAACACACACACGGTATCTGATACACACATGTACAGTTAGGACAAGTATCTGACGTGAAACCCCTGTAAACACACACACGGTATCTGATACACACATGTACAGTTAGGACAGGTATCTGATGTGAAACCCCTGTAAACACACACACAGGTATCTGATACACATGTACAGTTAGGACAGGTATATGACATGAAACCCCTGTAAACACACACACGGTCTCTGATACACATGTACAGTTAGGACAGGTATCTGACGAGAAACCCCTGTAAACACACACACAGGTATCTGATACACATGTACAGTTAGGACAGGTATATGACATGAAACCCCTGTAAACACACACACGGTATTTGATACACATGTACAGTTAGGACAGGTATCTGACGAGAAACCCCTGTAAACACACACACAGGTATCTGATGCAGATGTACAGTTAGGACAAGTATCTGACGTGAAACCCCTGTAAACACACACACGGTATCTGATACACACATGTACAGTTAGGACAAGTATCTGATGTGAAATCCCTGTAAACACACACACAGGTATCTGATACACACATGTACAGTTAGGACAAGTATCTGATGTGAAACCCCTGTAAACACACACACAGGTATCTGATACACATGAACAGTTAGGACAGGTATCTGACGAGAAACCCCTGTAAACACACACACGGTATCTGATACACACATGTACAGTTAGGACAAGTATCTGACGTGAAACCCCTGTAAACACACACACAGGTATCTGATACACACATGTACAGTTAGGACAAGTATCTGATGTGAAACCCCTGTAAACACACACACAGGTATCTGATACACACATGTACAGTTAGGACAAGTATCTGATGTGAAACCCCTGTAAACACACACACGGTATCTGATACACACATGTACAGTTAGGACAAGTATCTGATGTGAAACCCCTGTAAACACACACACGGTATCTGATATACACATGTACAGTTAGGACAAGTATCTGACGTGAAACCCCTGTAAACACACACACGGTATCTGATACACACATGTACAGTTAGGACAAGTATCTGACGTGAAACCCCTGTAAACACACACACGGTATCTGATACACACATGTACAGTTAGGACAAGTATCTGACGTGAAACCCCTGTAAACACACACACGGTATCTGATACACACATGTACAGTTAGGACAAGTATCTGACGTGAAACCCCTGTAAACACACACACAGGTATCTGATACACATGAACAGTTAGGACAGGTATCTGACGTGAAACCCCTGTAAACACACACAGGTATCTGATGCACATGTACAGTTAGGACAGGTATCTGACGTGAAACCCCTGTAAACACACACACAGGTATCTGATACACACATGTACAGTTAGGACAGGTATCTGACGTGAAACCCCTGTAAACACACACACAGGTATCTGATACACACATGTACAGTTAGGACAAGTATCTGATGTGAAACCCCTGTAAACACACACACGGTATCTGATACACACATGTACAGTTAGGACAGGTATCTGACGTGAAACCCCTGTAAACACACACACGGTATCTGATACACACATGTACAGTTAGGACAAGTATCTGATGTGAAACCCCTGTAAACACACACACGGTATCTGATACACACATGTACAGTTAGGACAGGTATCTGACTGAAACCCCTGTAAACACACACACAGGTATCTGATGCACATGTACAGTTAGGACAAGTATCTGACGTGAAACCCCTGTAAACACACACACGGTATCTGATACACACATGTACAGTTAGGACAGGTATCTGATGTGAAACCCCTGTAAACACACACACAGGTATCTGATACACACATGTACAGTTAGGACAAGTATCTGATGTGAAACCCCTGTAAACACACACACAGGTATCTGATACACACATGTACAGTTAGGACAGGTATCTGATGTGAAACCCCCGTAAACACACACACGGTATCTGATACACACATGTACAGTTAGGACAAGTATCTGATGTGAAACCCCTGTAAACACACACACGGTATCTGATACACACATGTACAGTTAGGACAGGTATCTAACGTGAAACCCCTGTAACACACACACGGTATCTGATACACATATGTACAGTTAGGACAAGTATCTGACGTGAAACCCCTGTAAACACACACACGGTATCTGATACACACATGTACAGTTAGGACAAGTATCTGACGTGAAACCCCTGTAAACACACACACGGTATCTGATACACACATGTACAGTTAGGACAAGTATCTGACGTGAAACCCCTGTAAACACACACACGGTATCTGATACACACATGTACAGTTAGGACAGGTATCTGACGTGAAACCCCTGTAAACACACACACGGTATCTGATACACATGTACAGTTAGGACAAGTATCTGACGTGAAACCCCTGTAAACACACACACGGTATCTGATACACACATGTACAGTTAGGACAAGTATCTGACGTGAAACCCCTGTAAACACACACACAGGTATCTGATACACATGTACAGTTAGGACAGGTATCTGACGAGAAACCCCTGTAAACACACACACGGTATCTGATACACACATGTACAGTTAGGACAAGTATCTGATGTGAAACCCTGTAAACACACACACAGGTATCTGATACACATGTACAGTTAGGACAAGTATCTGACGTGAAACCCCTGTAAACACACACACAGGTATCTGATACACACATGTACAGTTAGGACAGGTATCTGATGTGAAACCCCTGTAAACACACACACAGGTATCTGATACACATGTACAGTTAGGACAGGTATCTGACGAGAAACCCTGTAAACACACACACAGGTATCTGATACACATGTACAGTTAGGACAGGTATCTGACGTGAAACCCCTGTAAACACACACACGGTATCTGATACACACATGTACAGTTAGGACAAGTATCTGATGTGAAATCCCTGTAAACACACACACAGGTATCTGATACACATGTACAGTTAGGACAAGTATCTGACGTGAAACCCCTGTAAACACACACACGGTATCTGATACACACATGTACAGTTAGGACAGGTATCTGATGTGAAACCCCTGTAAACACACACACAGGTATCTGATACACATGTACAGTTAGGACAGGTATCTGACATGAAACCCCTGTAAACACACACACGGTCTCTGATACACATGTACAGTTAGGACAGGTATCTGACGTGAAACCCCTGTAAACACACACAAGGTATCTGATACACATGTACAGTTAGGACAGGTATCTGACATGAAACCCCTGTAAACACACACACAGGTATCTGATACACATGTACAGTTAGGACAGGTATCTGACGTGAAACCCCTGTAAACACACACACAGGTATCTGATGCACATGTACAGTTAGGACAGGTATCTGACGTGAAACCCCTGTAAACACACACACGGTATCTGATACACACATGTACAGTTAGGACAAGTATCTGATGTGAAATCCCTGTAAACACACACACAGGTATCTGATACACACATGTACAGTTAGGACAAGTATCTGATGTGAAACCCCTGTAAACACACACACAGGTATCTGATACACACATGTACAGTTAGGACAAGTATCTGATGTGAAACCCCTGTAAACACACACACGGTATCTGATACACACATGTACAGTTAGGACAAGTATCTGATGTGAAACCCTGTAAACACACACACGGTATCTGATACACACATGTACAGTTAGGACAAGTATCTGACGTGAAACCCCTGTAAACACACACACGGTATCTGATACACACATGTACAGTTAGGACAGGTATCTGACGTGAAACCCCTGTAAACACACACACAGGTATCTGATGCAGATGTACAGTTAGGACAAGTATCTGACGTGAAACCCCTGTAAACACACACACAGGTATCTGATACACACATGTACAGTTAGGACAGGTATCTGATGTGAAACCCCTGTAAACACACACACAGGTATCTGATACACACATGTACAGTTAGGACAGGTATCTGATGTGAAACCCCTGTAAACACACACACGGTATCTGATACACACATGTACAGTTAGGACAGGTATCTGACGTGAAACCCCTGTAAACACACACACAGGTATCTGATACACACATGTACAGTTAGGACAAGTATCTGATGTGAAACCCTGTAAACACACACACGGTATCTGATACACACATGTACAGTTAGGACAGGTATATGACATGAAACCCCTGTAAACACACACACACAGGTATTTGATGCAGATGTACAGTTAGGACAAGTATCTGACGTGAAACCCCTGTAAACACACACACGGTATCTGATACACACATGTACAGTTAGGACAGGTATCTGATGTGAAACCCCTGTAAACACACACACAGGTATCTGATACACACATGTACAGTTAGGACAAGTATCTGACGTGAAACCCCTGTAAACACACACACAGGTATCTGATGCACACATGTACAGTTAGGACAGGTATCTGATGTGAAACCCCTGTAAACACACACACGGTATCTGATACACATGTACAGTTAGGACAAGTATCTGATGTGAAACCCCTGTAAACACACACACGGTATCTGATACACACATGTACAGTTAGGACAGGTATCTGACGTGAAACCCCTGTAAACACACACACGGTATCTGATACACATATGTACAGTTAGGACAAGTATCTGACGTGAAACCCCTGTAAACACACACACGTATCTGATACACACATGTACAGTTAGGACAGGTATCTGACGTGAAACCCCTGTAAACACACACACGGTATCTGATACACACATGTACAGTTAGGACAAGTATCTGATGTGAAACCCTGTAAACACACACACAGGTATCTGATACACATGTACAGTTAGGACAAGTATCTGACGTGAAACCCCTGTAAACACACACACAGGTATCTGATACACATGTACAGTTAGGACAGGTATATGACATGAAACCCCTGTAAACACACACACAGGTATCTGATACACATGTACAGTTAGGACAGGTATCTGACGAGAAATCCCTGTAAACACACACACGGTATCTGATGCAGATGTACAGTTAGGAAAAGTATCTGATGTGAAACCCCTGTAAACACACACACGGTATCTGATACACATGTACAGTTAGGACAGGTATCTGACATGAAACCCCTGTAAACACACACACGGTATCTGATGCACATGTACAGTTAGGACAGGTATCTGACGTGAAACCCCTGTAAACACACACACAGGTATCTGATGCACATGTACAGTTAGGACAAGTATCTGACGTGAAACCCCTGTAAACACACACACGGTATCTGATACACACATGTACAGTTAGGACAGGTATCTGATGTGAAACCCCTGTAACACACACACAGGTATCTGATACACACATGTACAGTTAGGACAGGTATCTGATGTGAAACCCCTGTAAACACACACACAGGTATCTGATACACATGTACAGTTAGGACAGGTATCTGACGTGAAACCCCTGTAAACACACACACGGTATCTGATACACACATGTACAGTTAGGACAAGTATCTGATGTGAAACCCCTGTAAACACACACACAGGTATCTGATACACACATGTACAGTTAGGACAAGTATCTGACGTGAAACCCCTGTAAACACACACACAGGTATCTGATACACACATGTACAGTTAGGACAAGTATCTGATGTGAAACCCCTGTAAACACACACACGGTATCTGATACACACATGTACAGTTAGGACAAGTATCTGATGTGAAACCCCTGTAAACACACACACGGTATCTGATATACACATGTACAGTTAGGACAAGTATCTGACGTGAAACCCCTGTAAACACACACACGGTATCTGATACACACATGTACAGTTAGGACAGGTATCTGACGTGAAACCCCTGTAAACACACACACAGGTATCTGATACATGTACAGTTAGGACAGGTATCTGACGTGAAACCCCTGTAAACACACACACAGGTATCTGATACACACATGTACAGTTAGGACAGGTATCTGACGTGAAACCCCTGTAAACACACACACAGGTATCTGATACACACATGTACAGTTAGGACAGGTATCTGATGTGAAACCCCTGTAAACACACACACAGGTATCTGATACACACATGTACAGTTAGGACAGGTATCTGACGTGAAACCCCTGTAAACACACACACGGTATCTGATACACACATGTACAGTTAGGACAGGTATCTGATGTGAAACCCCTGTAAACACACACACGGTATCTGATACACACATGTACAGTTAGGACAGGTATTGACATGAAACCCCTGTAAACACACACACACAGGTATCTGATGCAGATGTACAGTTAGGACAAGTATCTGACGTGAAACCCCTGTAAACACACACGGTATCTGATACACACATGTACAGTTAGGACAGGTATCTGATGTGAAACCCCTGTAAACACACACACAGGTATCTGATACACACATGTACAGTTAGGACAAGTATCTGATGTGAAACCCCTGTAAACACACACACAGGTATCTGATACACACATGTACAGTTAGGACAGGTATCTGATGTGAAACCCCCGTAAACACACACACGGTATCTGATGCACACATGTACAGTTAGGACAGGTATCTGATGTGAAACCCCTGTAAACACACACACGGTATCTGATACACACATGTACAGTTAGGACAGGTATCTAACGTGAAACCCCTGTAACACACACACAGGTATCTGATACACATATGTACAGTTAGGACAAGTATCTGACGTGAAACCCCTGTAAACACACACACGGTATCTGATACACACATGTACAGTTAGGACAAGTATCTGACGTGAAACCCCTGTAAACACACACACGGTATCTGATACACACATGTACAGTTAGGACAAGGTATCTGACGTGAAACCCCTGTAAACACACACACGGTATCTGATACACACATGTACAGTTAGGACAAGTATCTGACGTGAAACCCCTGTAAACACACACACGGTATCTGATACACACATGTACAGTTAGGACAAGTATCTGACGTGAAACCCCTGTAAACACACACACGGTATCTGATACACACATGTACAGTTAGGACAAGTATCTGACGTGAAACCCTTGTAAACACACACAAGGTATCTGATACACATGAACAGTTAGGACAGGTATCTGACGAGAAACCCCTGTAAACACACACATGGTATCTGATACACATGAACAGTTAGGACAGGTATCTGACGTGAAACCCCTGTAAACACACACACAGGTATCTGATACACATGTACAGTTAGGACAGGTATCTGACGTGAAACCCCTGTAAACACACACACGGTATCTGATACACACATGTACAGTTAGGACAGGTATCTGATGTGAAACCCTGTAAACACACACACAGGTATCTGATACACATGTACAGTTAGGACAGGTATCTGACATGAAACCCCTGTAAACACACACACAGGTATCTGATACACATGTACAGTTAGGACAGGTATCTGACGTGAAACCCCTGTAAACACACACACGGTATCTGATACACATGTACAGTTAGGACAGGTATATGACATGAAACCCCTGTAAACACACACACGGTATCTGATACACATGTACAGTTAGGACAGGTATCTGACGAGAAACCCCTGTAAACACACACACAGGTATCTGATACACATGTACAGTTAGGACAGGTATCTGACATGAAACCCCTGTAAACACACACACGGTATTTGATACACATGTACAGTTAGGACAGGTATATGACATGAAACCCCTGTAAACACACACACAGGTATTTGATGCAGATGTACAGTTAGGACAAGTATCTGATGTGAAACCCCTGTAAACACACACACAGGTATCTGATACACACATGTACAGTTAGGACAAGTATCTGATGTGAAACCCCTGTAAACACACACACAGGTATCTGATACACACATGTACAGTTAGGACAAGTATCTGATGTGAAACCCCTGTAAACACACACACACGGTATCTGATACACACATGTACAGTTAGGACAAGTATCTGATGTGAAACCCCTGTAAACACACACACGGTATCTGATACACACATGTACAGTTAGGACAGGTATCTGACATGAAACCCTGTAAACACACACACAGGTATCTGATGCACATGTACAGTTAGGACAAGTATCTGACGTGAAACCCCTGTAAACACACACACAGGTATCTGATACACACATGTACAGTTAGGACAGGTATCTGATGTGAAACCCCTGTAAACACACACACAGGTATCTGATACACACATGTACAGTTAGGACAAGTATCTGATGTGAAACCCCTGTAAACACACACACGGTATCTGATACACACATGTACAGTTAGGACAGGTATCTACGTGAAACCCCTGTAAACACACACACACGTATCTGATACACACATGTACAGTTAGGACAAGTATCTGATGTGAAACCCCTGTAAACACACACACGGTATCTGATACACACATGTACAGTTAGGACAGGTATATGACATGAAACCCCTGTAAACACACACACAGGTATTTGATGCAGATGTACAGTTAGGACAAGTATCTGACGTGAAACCCCTGTAAACACACACACGGTATCTGATACACACATGTACAGTTAGGACAGGTATCTGATGTGAAACCCCTGTAAACACACACACAGGTATCTGATACACACATGTACAGTTAGGACAAGTATCTGACGTGAAACCCCTGTAAACACACACACGGTATCTGATACACACATGTACAGTTAGGACAGGTATCTAACGTGAAACCCCTGTAACACACACACGGTATCTGATACACATATGTACAGTTAGGACAAGTATCTGACGTGAAACCCCTGTAAACACACACACGGTATCTGATACACACATGTACAGTTAGGACAGGTATCTGATGTGAAACCCCTGTAAACACACACACAGGTATCTGATACACACATGTACAGTTAGGACAGGTATCTGATGTGAAACCCCTGTAAACACACACACGGTATCTGATACACACATGTACAGTTAGGACAGGTATCTAACGTGAAACCCCTGTAACACACACACGGTATCTGATACACATATGTACAGTTAGGACAAGTATCTGACGTGAAACCCCTGTAAACACACACACGGTATCTGATACACACATGTACAGTTAGGACAAGTATCTGATGTGAAACCCCTGTAAACACACACACAGGTATCTGATACACACATGTACAGTTAGGACAGGTATCTGATGTGAAACCCCGTAAACACACACACGGTATCTGATACACACATGTACAGTTAGGACAAGTATCTGATGTGAAACCCCTGTAAACACACACACGGTATCTGATACACACATGTACAGTTAGGACAGGTATCTGACGTGAAACCCTGTAAACACACACACGGTATCTGATACACATATGTACAGTTAGGACAAGTATCTGACGTGAAACCCCTGTAAACACACACACGGTATCTGATACACACATGTACAGTTAGGACAAGTATCTGATGTGAAACCCCTGTAAACACACACACAGGTATCTGATACACACATGTACAGTTAGGACAGGTATCTGATGTGAAACCCCTGTAAACACACACACGGTATCTGATACACATATGTACAGTTAGGACAAGTATCTGACGTGAAACCCCTGTAAACACACACACGGTATCTGATACACACATGTACAGTTAGGACAAGTATCTGATGTGAAACCCCTGTAAACACACACACGGTATCTGATACACACATGTACAGTTAGGACAGGTATCTAACGTGAAACCCCTGTAAACACACACACGGTATCTGATACACACATGTACAGTTAGGACAAGTATCTGACGTGAAACCCCTGTAAACACACACACGGTATCTGATACACACATGTACAGTTAGGACAAGTATCTGACGTGAAACCCCTGTAAACACACACACGGTATCTGATACACACATGTACAGTTAGGACAAGTATCTGACGTGAAACCCCTGTAAACACACACACAGGTATCTGATACACACATGTACAGTTAGGACAAGTATCTGACGAGAAACCCCTGTAAACACACACATGGTATCTGATACACATGAACAGTTAGGACAGGTATCTGACGTGAAACCCCTGTAAACACACACACGGTATCTGATACACACATGTACAGTTAGGACAGGTATCTGATGTGAAACCCCTGTAAACACACACACAGGTATCTGATACACATGTACAGTTAGGACAGGTATATGACATGAAACCCCTGTAAACACACACACGGTATTTGATACACATGTACAGTTAGGACAGGTATCTGACGAGAAACCCCTGTAAACACACACACAGGTATCTGATGCAGATGTACAGTTAGGAAAAGTATCTGATGTGAAATCCCTGTAAACACACACACAGGTATCTGATACACATGTACAGTTAGGACAAGTAACGTTTGCTAACGTGTGACGTGAAACTACTTACATTGGAATCCTTCCGCATCTTTTACAAAAAGTTTTTACAAAAAAAAAAATCTTTTACAAAACCTTTACAAAACGTTTGCCTCTTAATCATAATAAACCCTAAAAAAATTACAGAATCCGCTGTTTTGTCCTTGATTGTCCATGGCTGTTTAACCAGTCTGCTCTTCATCATCAATCAGTTCAGTAATTTGAAAAGCATGCATGAAGAAGGCACTATACTCTGCGCATGTGTGGTGACCTGCAAATTATCTTTTTTTTTTTTGGAAAGGGGTGTGATGGCCACACCCTCGGAAATGCCCCGTGTGTGTCACGGGACTGAAACCCCTGTACTTTAGTGAATCCCCTATCAGAATCCAGAGTTTCAAGAAGATCAGAGAAACCTTTTTTTTTGCACCGAAAAAGTCGTTTTTTTTAAAAAAGTTTTTTTCGTGTCAAAATTTTGAGTTTCTCTGATCTTCTTGAAACTCTGGATTCTGATAGAGGGCCATGGGACTTAGAACTGAGTGCAAAAATGGAGGCTCTAGACCCTTCCAGAGCTGAGATATTGAGATATGTATAACGGCATAAATGCTACGTGGGATCTCAATATCTCAGCTCTGGATATAAATAGTGAGTTCGCAGACAGTGGAATTTTGGGACGGCGCTTGGTGCTACGGACCTCGGGGGGCCTCCTGAGTGAGGTAAAATTGTTTTGTTTTTTTCACGACAGGAACTTTAATTAAAATGTCTATCAAAAACACTACCCGAATCCCCATTCAATAGATTGCCGGTGGGACCGCGTCCAATTGCAGCATATTGAATGAACTGCGGAAAAACTTTTAAAAATATAGTGGGTTATTGGACAAATAGTGGGTTCGTGGGATGGGGGTGTGGCCCAGGAGTGGTCCCGGGACATTTGGTAAACATAGAGGGTTATTGGACAAACAGTGGGTTCGTGGGGGGGGGGGGGGGGGGGGTGGCCCATCTGACGGCCCATCTGGGGTAGTCCCGTGACATTTGGGAAATAAATAGTAGGTTATTGGACAAATAGTGGGTTCATGGGAGTGGGCGGGGGGTGGTCCCGTGACATTTGGCAAAAATAGTGGGTTCGTTGGATGGGGGCGTGTCCGGGGAAGGGTCAGTGGGTGGGGGGGGGCCGGTCGCCCTGTGGAAGCGGTGGTCGGTCGGACGAATAGTGGGTTCGTGGAACGGAAGGGTGGCTCCACCGAGGGGGCATTTGCGGAACTGTCCCGAAACTTCGGGCTCCTCCTGTCGGCCCCCCGGGGGCCCCGCCCGCCTCATCTCTTTCGGCGAGGCCCGGGGGTGCCGTCGGCCAGCCCCCCAAAAATTTCGGGGAGCCGGCGCGCTCGTCCGCCAACCCACGTCCGTTTGCCTACGGTCCAAGGACGGAATGGACCTTTTTTTCGGCCTTGGACTAGCTAGAGTTACTGGAAATCGAAATACAGTGACTTGCTGGCAAACGTCCTGCCAGTACTGTAAAAATACAAGAAAACACAGGATGCACACAGGAAATGACTCTAACATGAATGCATTGACTGATTCCTAGGTTTATTTTGTTATGAATAAACAAATGTGCAATATAAAGGAAAAAACTTACGATTAAAGTTGTAATGTTATAATGTTCTAAAAAAAGAAAGATGCACACAGAAAATGAGTCTAATATGACCAGATTGATTGATTCGAATATATTTAGTTTGTTACAAACAATGTGCAATCTGCAAAACAAAAACCTCAAAATTATAGTTGAAATGGTATACTGCTGGAATTTTTTTGACCTTGATAAAAAGCTTAAAGTATAGACCAACAAATTTTATGTTTATTAATTTATTACATGTTGGTACATTTTTGGGAAGTACACCTGTTTTGACCTGATGTCCATTGGAACGGACAAAAAAAAAAATCACAATGAAAGCAATTATATATATATATATATATATATATATATATATAAAATTGGGAATCTGGGAAAATGTACTTGTATATTTTTCAGAAACTTGAAACATAATTCAGGTCTGAGGGGGTTAAGGAAAATAGGTAAAATAAGCCTTCAATCAATATATTTATTTTTAATAACTCATTTGTGAAAAAATTTGCTTAAAGAGTTATCACTATCACCACAACCCTTACAGCCCAATAAATCAATACATTCTACAGCCAATAATAATATAAATTCTTTTTAATATATCATTATTAGGTCATGAGACAATAATGAAATCAGTATTACATTGTATCCAAATCCAGTAAACACAGAGTATTAAGGAGAAAGTGGAACAGAGCAGCAGAATACCGTTTAAACATCTGAATACAGTTCATCATTAAGCCTTGTGTGACAGAGGCACAATGCATATCTCAAAACATGTGCTAATACATCTCCAATCCAACATGACATGATATTTCCCTAGACCCTGGCTGGAAGCTCAACTGAACTAAAGTGAATTTATTTTTACGCCATTACTGTAAACCTGATATTATCACATTATAAGAATTCAGTCCTTTCAAATCTACAAAAAGTCCTGAGTAAGTGGCTTATGAGTAACAATGGGTCAGCTGCAACACTAATACCATAAACTCCTGGTGGTCTGTCATGAGGCAAAACGAAACCTGAAGCAAATACATCAACGGTGGAACCGTCTGTTAGAGAAACATGTAAACATGCTGGTGACAGATAGTGAGGGTTTTTTTTTAAACACGTGCTGATATCAGTCAAATTAAGCAAAAAAATGTATGGAGGCACTTTTAAAATAAAAGTTAATAGACATGGGGTAGAAATATGGGCTGTAAAAAAAAAGATGTTGCTATTAATTAGTGTAAGAAACACCTCTGGATAGACTCTCACGCGAGCAGATGTTGAGAAGAGAGAAACTAGTGGAGTGGAGCATGAAAAGAGAGCATCCCATCACACTGCAGAGACTGCAAAACAATTGCAAAAAAAAATTATTATATATTGTAAAAACATAAAATGTATTGTAAGGAAAGCACTCCTTAGCAGTTATTCCTCCACATATAAACAAAGGCAGCGATATACACGATTTACAGTGTTAATAAAATACTTTTTGTTGCTATTTTCAGTAAAAAAACAAAAAAAACAAACAGTAAGATGCCATTTATACATAGTGCAAAAAGTGCCAGATATTATTTGCACCTCAATGTATTGTAGTATATTATAAAAATTATTGTATTTATTAAAATTGTTTGACTTGTCCCTGTACACAAAAGCTACCCACTAATCACTTTATACCAACTATTCTATACCCATGAGGCATTTTATTTCCACTTTTGGAACATTTTCTTAATTTTTATTTAAAACAAACTCCTCTCAGAGCTGATATGCGATGGGAAAAGATAAAAGATGAATTTGAACTTCGGTTGGCAGTGTCAAAAGCTAACTCTCCACAACACTGATCCAATTATCAGTTGCTTCTGTATTTTTGTCTGGGTCAATTAGACAATTGGTGGGCAGAGTAAGTGTAATAAACATAAACCATCAGCACATCTTTACTCACCATAACATTAAACAAGCGCATCATTCGTCTGCGGCAGACATGCCTTTCGCTGGTTCGGTCTCTCGCATCTATGGGCAGAAAAAAAGGAAAAATTTCAGACTTGTCAATGTTAGATATTTAATTATGGATGCTTCATTCAATTTTTACTTTTAGACCTTTGCTATCATCTAGCACTCACTTAAAGTTAATCTTTAAAACATTAATAATTTAAGAACACTGTTAAATGTAATCTTTACCAAAACTCAAAATGAAAAATACATTTAACGTAGATTATAATGTTGCCCAAATTAATGTGTAGCATTTCAACTGAATGATTCTAGTGATTTAAATAAATTATAATATTCGCCATTTATATCAAGGTTCATTCAGATTGTCAAAAAATACAAAACTTGGGATCAGGTGCAGGACAACTGAGTGAAGTAAACAAAAATAAAGAGGTGTGAAGTCTGCACACTGAAAGGTAATGCTCCAAAAATGTATTAAAAGGCAACGTTTCGACCCTCAGGTCTTCATCAGGCACAGCCTGATGAATAATAAATATCTTTATTTTCATACAGATATTGTAAAATTAAATTCCAGGAGTTTCAATGACTTTAAGCACTACTTTTTTGGTTTTCAAGGACTACAATCAGAGATCACTTATCAAACAACATCTTTAATACCTTTCAAATTCTAAAAAAGCTAAATACATAGACAAAAATAAAATAATAAAACAAAATGGTACAAATAAAGTGCACCTTAACCATTGAAAGGATACTATGACAAAGATATCGCTTTCCTTGTTTTTTTTCCCCTCCCATTTAATACATGATTGACCTGAAGAATGAATGTTATATCATATACATGGATATTTATGAGCAATATCACACTCATACCCTCGTAAAAGGGTTCTAATTTCTATATCAGACGTGTTGCAGCATTAATTCTGAGTGAAAAGATAAACACTAATTTCACATATATAGTCTTTTAATAATTTAAGCATTTTTCCAAGTACCTTTTTATAAAAAAACCCCGTCTGTTTTCAAGGGTTTTCCAGGAGTTAAATTTCAAAAAGTCAAATTCAAGTACTTTAAGCACCTTGTACGAACACCACTAGACCCCATGGTCTCGGCAATAACTTTAATATCAGTGTATCCATAAATGAAATATGGGTTAAATATCTCCTCTGACCAAGGCCATTCAGCACTGAATCTTTACTGCATTCAGTGTTCATTTAGTATTATTTATATACTATTAATATTTTGAATTAGCTTTTATCTTTATATTTTCACTTTAGTCATGTGCTTGTCATTTTTATTCAGTTTTTTGAATATATTTAGCCTTCATTTATTTACGTTTTAGTTGTTTTAATACTTTTTTTTAGAACTTAACGTAAATAAGTTACGTTTTTTATCTGATATTGAAATAAATCTGAAATAAAATATATATATATTTTTTTAAATAGTTTTAATTAACAATAAGACAGTACTGAATCTTATTTGAAAACCTGTGAATATTAGAACAGATTGTGTTACACTGTCTGTACGCTGTTGCTGATAACTCACGTTATCAAGTTCTTTCTGCGTCTCCTCCTCCATGCGGCGGATGTCCTCCATGGTCAGATTGATCCACCGGTCTATCCAGCAGAAGAGCTGCCTGTGAAAGTTGGTGAACAGACGCTTCTCTTGCTGAATTCAAACCAAACAAACATTAAAGTTTTATGAGTCACGGCATGAGCACTAGGCCGACACACAAACATCAAGCCCTCAAATAAAATGAACAAACATCAAAATCCATCATGGAGGTGCAGTTTAGAAAGATAAACAGTTAGTGAGTCAAACTGAACACAGCATGAGGTATTTTAAAGTTTAATACCCTGTGGATGAAACTCTCCACTTTATTCTGCAGGCCAAACCACTTGAACTTGACAGTGACTAGTTTATAGGCACACATATGAGGACAGTCCGTCTTCTGAGGAAGTTCTTTCTGCAACGCACAGGAACAAAGTTGATCAACTGCAGAACTCAGGAGCTATATATCTAGAAACAATTCAAGAAAGAATACAGACCTTCCAGTCAGGACCTAATGGCCCTCTACCAGTCTTCTGTGATTTAAATGTGGCTGGATCCTCGTCTGGTTTGTAGTCCTGTGAAGATGTTTGAAACAGTCAGCAAGTCTCAAAGTTTGGTCATGCATTGAAAGTAAACACTCAGTTTTCCTTACCTTAGTGTCCACCTGAGACCTATCAGCAATGTCGATGTGTACAACCTCGACCTTCTTCCACTGTTCGGGGTCAAGCTTATGAACCTTCAAAAAAAAACAAAGAACAAGGTTAGATCCTTACAGATACTTGTTTGTTTGTTCGATGTCCTACTTATTGTGGTGATAATGTCGACCGCCTACTCACATTTTCCTGTTCACCGAGGTCAGGCTTGTGCCACGTCTCAATCATGACTAAAAAATTATCCTTCATGTACTCATTCTATAAAAAAAAACAACACATTTAATATACAGACACACTGCTGTTAAAAGTTATATTAAGTAAATCTTACGACCCCATACTTTGATTTAGTAAGAATTGATCAAAAGTGACAGTAAATACCTTTATATTTTTATACACACACAAAAAAAACCTTCAAATAAATGCTAAAAAATAATATGCAGCACAGCTGTTTTCAACATAAAATGAGAAATGGTTCTTGAGCAGCAAATCAGCATATTAGAATGATTTCCGAAGGATCATGTGACACTGAAGACTGAAACTGTAATGTGGCTGAAAATTCAGCTTTGCATTACATATTTTGAAATATATTAAAATAGAAAACAGTTATTTTAAATTGTAAGAATATTTCACGATATTACTGTTTTTTATATCAAATAAATACAGCTTTGGTGAGCAGAAGAGACATTAAAAAACATTTTAAAACTTTTGAAGAGTAGCGTATAGATAAGAATAAAACCTGTTTACTTGTTATAGGAATTGCTAATGCTGATTATTAAAAGAAAATATTTAATTTAGTTACACACAGGTGTCTCATACACTCACCGTAAGAACTGGAGCAATGAATGATGTAGGGGCCGCATGAAAAAGGGAAAGGGAAAACTGTTTTAAAAGTGAGTTCTGTGTTTAATAGATTAATCATGCATTATTGTGTACATTTAGCTCCAGGACTAAGCTGTGTTACTGTGTGCGTTACCTGTGCGGCAGTAAGGATAAGCATTCCAGGCCTTCTCATGGATATTCAGAGCAGATGAAGGGGCCAGTAACCGTACAAAAGTTGGCACTTTACTGTATAAGACAGAGAAAATCCCAAAGAAAAACTGAAATGCAGACTGTAACCAATTTTACTGCTTGATGGCACTTTAATATACAACACCACAGCACTGATTAATTATTATTATTATTATCACCTCTGCAAGCGGTAGATCTTGTGCGTGTACTGTCCTTTCTCTCCATCCTCCTTCTCGTAGGGCTCGTTTTTCAGGACCTCCACCCCATCTCCACCTCCTGTCTCATTCTTACTAGCCTCTGCTACAGAGAACAGCTGACCCACCTGGTACTGCATGTGAGAGAATAACGTCAACGAAGACTTGGTCATATGCAAATTATTACAGTATAACGTGACAAAGAAAAAGACATTCAGAATGAATGTATAATGTCATGTCACGGCTGCATACAAAGCTGGGAGAGGATTCAACATCTACATAAATAAATAACCAATTACAGGCTGGTGTGTCATAAACAAACGGACACAATTATAGAGGAAGTGTTGACGTCCTATGTTCTGATAAAAAAAAAAGAGGGAAACTGGTGTCTAACGTTTCTAGCAAATGCAAATGTACCTCTAGTTAGACAAACAGCAGTTTTGACAAACACCAATCCTATTCCTAACCATTTTATTCTTATACTGGCTGCGACAGTAAACTGATAATTATTTGAATGTTATGACACACAACCAATAAATTGTTGATATTAAAAAAAACATACTAATTTCTAAACATTAAAAATAAAACAATAACAATCATTTTAAATGGCACAAGTGAATAAAGGGCATCCAAATTATAATGTACACCACACTATGAAAATAACGATTGCACTGATATTAAAGTTCTGGTTGACACCAATGGGTAACACTTTACAATAAGGTTTCATTAGTTAACATGAACTAATAATGAACTGCACTTCTGCAGCATTTATTCATCTTTGTTCATGTTAATTTCAACATTTACTAATACATTAATAAAATCTAAAGTTGCATTAATTATAAGTTAATGCGCTGTGAACTAACTTGAACAGCTGTAGTTTTGGTAATGGTTAGTTCTTGTTAGTTAATATATTAACTAATGTTAACAAATGAAACATTGTAAAGTGTTACCCTAATTTGTGTACGTCAATAAGTCATGAAACATGGTGAAAAAGGCATAACATTATAACACACAGTATGAAAAATGGACATTTGTTCTAAGATTTGTTAAAGATTACAGTTAACAGTGTTTTAAAAATAAGAGTTTTGAGTGTTAGATGACATTATACAGTGCTGGTCAGAAATATTTGTCAGAATAATTATTAATATATTTTTTATTTTATTTTATTATGCAATGATACATGGCATCATGGATTCGATCAAATACCAACAGATAAAAAAAAAATCAAAACCTGACAGCCTGTGCTAGAAATCTTGGGATGTTCCAACAAACAAGACAAAAATGGGCACTGAGCACAAAACCAAGTATCAGCATTGGCCATCCCAGTCCCCTAAACTGAACCCTATAGAAAATGAGTGGGGTGAACTGAAGAGAAGAAGCACCAACGTGAACTTATGAATCTGAAGGATCTGGAGAGATTCTGTACGAAGTAATGTTCTCTGATCTCTTGTTAGGTGTTCTCCAAACTCATTAGGCATTATAGGAGAAAACAAAGAGCTTTTAACTTGGCAAAAGGGGGTTGCAAAAATAATTAATAAAAGGGGGCACATAATTGTTCTCAATGTGTTTTGGAGAAAAACATTTATTTCATAATGTGATTTCCCCCCCACTTACAATTCTTTAACTTCAATAAAAGGATCAATTTTTGCATTTTTTTTAATAAAATATCAAAAGGATAAACAATGCAGATTTACATTTTACAGCCATCTTGATCAATATTTACCAAGGGGGCAAATAATTCTCACCAGCACTGTATACATTTAGAGGAACATTGATGCTAATGATAAATAAAAACCTCTCAAATTATAATGTAGGCTGATAACCCAAATTAAGGTACCAATATATTGTGCATAGAAAAAAAATTCATAGAATTTTTTATAAGTATACTTATTTTCATTAAACCAGTAAAAAAAGAAAAAACACTGACATTCAGACACAAATGAGTCATGCAGCTCCCTGACTGCACATATACTGGGCTGGTCTACAAAACCAGCTTCCACAATGTGCTTCCCGATTCAGCTGGTTGGGTCGTTTATTCTCTATAAGTTTATATTATGTGGCCTTCTGCACAGGTGAAGAGAAAGGAATGCAACTACACATGCCAAACCTGTGTCTGTTTTCACTGCCGTTTAGACAAGAACAATTGACTTCTTCAATAATGATTTCTTATTCAAACACTACTGACACAGAGCGATGGCAGCAAGGTGCTCCGATACCCAGGGTAAAAATACACCAACCTAAATCAGCAAATACTATAACAGCGAGGGCAAGAAATGACAGGGATAAACAAATTCAACCTTTGCTTGGTAAGCTGGAGCAGAGATGATACCCTTGATAAAGTCTGATAAGCCTAGTCTCGGGTTACAATTAATTACAGGCTGTCCTTGTCTACTGTATACACTATAGGCATGCAGTTAACTAGGGCACTTTCCCACAAACCTCAGACTGTTTCAATTCATTATTTCGAATGTCTAAACTCTTGGCCATCAGAACAAACTGGGTGGAGTCTGGAAAACTGGAGTCACAGAAAAACTGGCATCATGCCAAGATACATCCATGAGCCTCAAGATGGACTTTTCAAATTATGACTAGGTTACAATTGATTTTTTTAAAAATAAACATACAACAAAGAAGCACCTGTAAGACCCCAAGAAACAGTAAAAATTACTACTTACCTCTTCAACAGAAATGGGCAAGACGACTCGACTGAAAGACAAAACAGAAATGCAAGGAAGTCAGCAAAAATACCATGTGACCTTTGAACTTTACATTCATTCAATCATATTTGTTTTGTTTTTTGACATCCCTGTATCCCACAAACCCTGTTTTTTACTGTCTGAGTCATAATATCTTAAATAAAAGCACTTCATGTTTCTTTGCAGTCATTAAACACAGCCATGATCAGATATTGTTTCATAATGAGTTTACTTCAGTTCAATATTCAAATTAGAATAAGATATTAGCCTATATGGGTGTGATGTGGCATTTTTTTTAAAGGTATAGATGTCAGCATACTAAACATTATTAAAGCTCCAGTGAATTTTACTACAACCAAGTGCAACAAAATACAAAATTATTAAATTAAACTGATGAAGAAATTCAGACTAATCTTTTAAAACCAGGATTATGTTGCACATTCTTCCCCTGATAATTCTCATGTTTTCCATGACGTGTCAAATTCAAAGTTCTTAATCACCATATTCAAACCACATGGAGTATTATAAAAACCAATATGGATGTAATGACATCAAAGTAGTGACGTTTAATGTAATATTTTACAATTCATATAGATCAGACAGCATTTCATTTCACTTTTTATGGAAATATTACGGTCATAATTTGTTTAGAGGACTAATTGCCGAATATGTAGTAAGTGAACTTTGACGTGCACACCGGTGCATAATGACGCGTGACCCGCAGAACGGTAGCATGTGACAATCACACTTACTACCTGCAGTTTTTAAAAAAATGTATAACTTCAAAAAAAGTAAAGCTTTTTTTCTTTGACTTTGAAAACATTCATAATTCATCAGTCAAAATATCAACATAAATCTACTTCATTTGGCTGCTGCCGGCGAAAGTTACCAGACCCGCGCCGCAAACTCAAAGCTCAGCGCGAGATCAAAACTTCGGCTCAGTTAAATCATTCAAAATTACTTACAATTCCTTTATTAACATGTTATCTCCTTCGGTTCCGCGTGCCAAACATTCAAGCTAGTTTAAAGAGGGTTTATTATTCGACTCTTCGGTCCTCCCCGCCGCGTCTTGTTTCAGTTCAAGTTCCTGGATTTCTAATTTCTTTTAATTCATTTCCTGAAAAATGTCGACAGGATCGCGGCGTCGTCACGGCAACCACACCCACTTGAATGAAGACCGGGCCATGGGCGAATCTGATTGGTCAGGAGCCGCACATAAACGCTTGCGACACACCCTGCGCTGATATTTAACTCGCACAAACACAGGAGGAGATTTAGAAACTGTGAGTCCACATGGATGTCGATGTTCTTGTTCCGCTGGTTTTAAATTTAGGATGAGGCCTCATCAGAAGGGTGTGAAGTTGTTTTTGTATATAAATCTAAGCCTATCCTGTCCCAGACCTGACTTTCCAGTCAGCTTGACGATCATAATACTCTTTCTCCATTCCACGTTAATGTATGTTCAGCACTTGTGCTACAACACAACAATGTTTATGGTGAAAATGCTGTTCTCCTCTTCCATAGTCTGGTTTTAAAACATTTGATAAATATTAAACTCTCTCTATATATTAAATTATATTATTCACACACACACACACACACACACGTAATTAGAGAGAGAGATTTGGAACCTTCAATACTTTTTCAGGATTAAAAAAAAAGAACAGCCTCATACTGAGTATATATATATATATATATATATATATATATGTATATTAAAATATATACATACACTCTTAGAAGAAAAGGTTCTATATAGAACCTTAAAATGTTCTATCAATACGTATTTGGAACCCCTAAAAGGTTCTATACAGAACCCTTTTTAAGAGTTCAATAATAAGAACCGTTTAGGGTTCTTTGTAACCAGGAAAAGGGTTCCATATGGAACCTTTTGGGTTCATTCATTATCATTTGTTTTGTCCTTTCCGGACAAATATTTCTATTATTGACAAACAATTGACAAACAAATCAAGACCCTAAAATGTATTTATGAATGCATGTGAATGATCACAAAATATATGATATGAAGATATGGGGGTTAGAAAATTTATATATTTATATAATTTTATGTTATGTAGATATTAATCAATATCACATGAAGAGTGCCATTTCAGTTTATCTCCTCCAAAAATCAGCATGATTAAAATGTGATATTACTGTTCTTAAGATATTACTTAAAATGTGATATCACCTAAAGGATTATTAGGAACACCTGTTCAATTTCTCATTAATGCAATTATCTAATCAACCAATCACATGGCAGTTGCTTCTATGCATTTAGGGGTGGGGTCCTGGTCAAGACAATCTCCTGAACTCCAAACTGAATGTCAGAATGGGAAAGAAAGGTGATTTAAGCAATTTTGAGCATGGCATGGTTGTTGGTGCCAGACGGGCCGGTCTGAGTATTTCACAATCTGCTCAGTTACTGGGATTTTCCCGCACAACCATTTCTAGGGTTTACAAAGAATGGTGTGAAAAGGGAAAAACATCCAGTATGCGGCAGTCCTGTGGGCGAAAATGCCTTGTTGGTGCTAGAGGTCAGAGGAGAATGGGCCGACTGATTCAAGCTGATAGAAGAGCAACTTTGACTGAAATAACCACTCGTTTTTGCAGCAAAAAAAACCTGTGTGAAAATCAGTTTGGTATTCAGTGAGATATGATTAATTAAATGCGCTGACACCTCATTACACCTGACAAACAGATTACACTGAATGGAGAGGATGACCGGTTTAAGATGGCGGCCCCACGACCCGTCCGTGCCAATAGGCAGTAGCGATGGATAGGGCGTCTATCTATATGTCCATGGACTAACCTCTTACAATAACAAAGGTGTATAATGATGACGGAACGCCTTTGTTATTGTAAGAGGTTAGTGACTCCTGGTGGTGAAAAAATCCTGCATATAGTGTACCTTTAAGTGAGTGTATATATATGTAGCCTACCACCAAACAAGTTGTATTTTGTTCAATTCCATTCTGTTAGACATCCCATTCCGTTAATTTTATAGAAATTTAAATTACAACAAAGACATGTTAAAACAAATGCTTTTGGGGAAAAAAATAGATAACAGTTCTCCAAAAGGTTGAGCAAACTCTTGACTGATGCCACACTGCCATCTACTGTACAGTTTACTAACATAACCCAAAAATACACAAATATTTCATATACAAATTATTGTTTTTATTTACTTTTCACATATCTAATATTTGTTGGGACATTTATTAAAAAAGATGCTATATAGTAATAGAATGGTCTAACCAAAAGCATAGTACAGTAAACCACCCCAAAAAAAAAATACTGTACATACACAAAACTAAAACCACAACCTAAAAAAAGTAGATAAATCAACAAAATAATCAACAAAAGACACAAAAAAATACAATACAGTACAGAGAGAAAACATTGGTTAAAGCAGATCTTTCCCACTTTTCTTCCCTCTTACATATCTGTGTATGGGCATTTTCCACATACATTGTCATACACATACAATTGGGTATAATAAACCAACATTTAAAATAAAAAAAGTGATTGTGACTACTAAGAAAATAATGAAAATTTAAGGTATGGCAGTGAAAAAAGTGCTACTTTCGTTCTGAGAGCAAATGCTTCACTCTCACATTCATTACGCTTAGTACAGTACTGCATTAGATTGGAATTCATTTGCTATATCCAGGCATGTTCAAGCCAGCAAATGCAGTCCATCACAGACTCACGTCTAGCCTCTGCTCTGATGAAATATTCACGACGAGTGTGACAGACAATAAAAGGATGTTGCTGGGTGGATCTGACCTGTTCCTCTTCAAAGGGGTCATAAAACAAGGTCACATTTATTACCACTGTTGAGAAGACAACATGCACAAGTCCTATTTACTCACCCAGGATCTTGTACAAATGATTGTGTTTTTTTTTTTTTTCAGGTACTTTTACAGTAAATACTGTTAAAGTGAGTGAGATTGTGACTTAACCAAAACCGTAACAAATCAAATCAATCTTTTGAAGAGAAATGTTCAGTGATCTGCACAAAACACGGAATCTACATCAACACTGGAATTCATGATTAAAATCCTTTTGACCGATTTTACATCAATTTCAACAGTTTTCTGAGCGCCAAATCCATCTGTCACAGGACTTATAGGCTAAAAGACCCGATTTTGCTTAATTTGATGTATTCACCACGTTTTGTAATTCGTAATACTGACCTGCAACCCATTACAAGCTACAAGAATATGGATCTTCCAAAGCGATTGTCATCAAGCATGTCTAAAAAATCTCCCTTTTTTTAATCGCTATGATTTAAATTCAAGTTCTTATCACTATAAGGTGTGTATTTGGTGTCTGTATCATTCATCTTGACCAACACAGAAACCTTCTTACTTTTTCAATTCTAGTAAGCACCGTATAGTTAAAAGGTAACCAGACCAGAAATCTTGAGAAAATACACAAAAAATCTTGTATCTTGTATGGCTAACAAGGTCTTCTTGTACTTTGAGGTTGAAACAGAAAGCATATACTCTGTAATGGCTAACATAAGCACCTCTGCAATTATGAACCCTGTAGTGCAAGATAGATCCGATAATGGCCTCTAGTCTCTCAACCGAGAGTACACGGTGTCTCATTTTTTTTGTACCCCAAGACGCACATATGTGACAAAGGAAAGCTTACAGGTGAAGACATCTGATATGAATTATTACTCTAAAAGTGAAACACCCTGAATAATTGAGTCTTTACAAGGAAATGAAAACATTTTGTGCTAACAAGTAAAGCTAAAACAGTAGTACTGCATTGGTAAGTGGTAAGGTACGGTACGATCGGTGTGGAATAGTATTGCTGGTTAAGATCAGTCACTCTTGATCAAAATGTCAGGCTAATGCCGCTTTAACAGAAACCTTTTAGATCCACATATTAGCTTCTGAATGGACTGATATGTACAGTATGCAGCATGTCACCCATAGATGTAGTGGATCTGCAGCCCAAAGTAAATAATAGCACAGCTGTCATACTAGTTTACATTAGCCTCAGGTGTCCTTTAAGATCAGCCCAGTTCACAAAAAGCTGCAGTTTCATGCTCATGCTTTCCAAAGCATGCTTTCATATATGAGTTTTAAGTGTAAAATCTGTCCACTTCCAATAAAGCCCCATATGGGACAGATAACACGCAGAATCGTTCTGCTTCAAGGTAGTTTGTCAGTTTTTCATATTCAAACCGCAATGGAGGGTACTTGTCTCGCATTTCAGCAGCTTTAAGAGCTGAAAGAAACAAAATGAGTGAGGTAACAATGCAGAATGTGACTGAAACAAGCTTGGCCATGAAGTCGAATACTATTGTGGTGTGTAATACTCTGTTCAGGAAGGCTTCCTCAAACCTGAGAGAATTTCACTGAATTTGCTTCGTCTTTTGTATCATCATGGTGTGAAATTCAAGAATCAAGCTAAAATTGCAAGAAAAGAGGGCCATTCTCATCTTTCTTGTCAGGCAGTACATAAAGACTTGATGTCCTTGTCTGTTTCAAGGACAAGGGAATCATTTGTTTCTAAACCTGCCTTTCACAGTGTCCATTCAGTCCATTGCATGTAAACGTGTGTTTGTGTGGCACGTTGCGAGACTCTCGGTTGCTTTGGCTGTATTTTGTGTTTGTGTGCCTGTTGAGAATATGTGAGTGAGTAAAGTGTGTCAGACAGAAGGAGGGACCAGGGAGGTGTTTATCACTCTTTTTGTGACCTGCAGTTCTCTTCCCCCACCGTCCTGCCTCCTGCTCTTCGACTGCTGTCATCTGTGTGTTTGCAGTTAGACAAAGGCCTCGGGGTTGGTGCTGTTGTTGATCTGGACGTAGATCTTTGGGTCTTCCTCGCGCTCCTGCTTCTCTCTGCGCAGCCGCCTGCCGTAGCACAGAAGATAACTGGGCAGGCAGAATCCCAGCATGGTCAGGATCAGTAACCCCACGTTTACCTACACAGACAGACAAAAGCTTGAATTTGAGCAAGCGCAAATTAAATTTGAAGGCATTTTTGCTGAATAACAAACTAAAATGTGGTTTGTGTGTGGAGGAGAGAGATAAAAAGGGTTTAAGACTTGTCACAACGTAACATAAGTAGTGACAAATCTTTTCTCCCATATTGTAACATACGTTTGTTAAGTGAAACAGATTAATGAAAAAGAAAATAATAGGGTGGGGACTTGGTTGTTGATGCCCACTGGTTGATGACTGCCCACTTTTCGCAAGCGTACTCCAGTAATTTCAAGAGAATTTGGTGTGAGGGCGAAGGATTTCCCCACGGGTTCAAGTGAATTCACTGTGTTAAAGTGTTAGTTCACCCAAAAATGAAAATTCTGTCAGCATTTACTCACCCTCATGTTGCTCCAACCCCGTAAGACCTTCGTTCATCTTTGAAACACAAATTAAGACATTTTTGATTAAATCTGAGAGCTGGATCACTCCTCCATACTAGTCCATATGCTTCTTGAGGAATTGAAACTTGCTAAAACTTGATAAAGTTAAGATTGAGCCACTGAAGTCACTTGGACTATTTTAACGATGTCTTTAATAACTTTTTGAGGTTGGCAAGTTTCAATTCCTCAAGAAACCTATGGACTAGTATGCAGCAGGAGTGATCCAGCTCTCACATTTCATCAAAAGTATCTTAATTTGTGTTCCGAAGATGAACGAAGGTCTTACGGGGTTGGAACAACATGAGGGTGAGTAAATACTGACAGAAATTTTTGGGTGAACTAACCCTTTAAACAACAGGGTTCCGCTTGGTTTGATAGTGATGTCTGTGTGAACAGTGCAGTGTTGTCAATCTGTGGTTTTTGCTACTTTTTGTTTGGTTTTGTTGTGTAGACCTGGCACATAGCTACACTGCTGACGATAGGCAGAACCTTTTTTGCCTATCAAATTTCATGAAATTATTACGCAGAATAAAGCAAGTCATGCTGGGTTTGAAACAAATTAGTAACTGCTTTCTCACCCAAAGTGGATCTCCATCCAGTGGGCCCATCATAGCCATGAAGAGAGGCTGTTGCAGCAATGCAAAAAGTGCGCTAATGAGAGACTGCATTCCAGTCAGACTGCCGAACTGAGAGGACGGGTACCTGCACCCATAAGGAAAACCATTGTTATTTAATCATGATTAAAAGCAACACCAATAAAGAGCCAAAACACAAAACCGTACTCACACAGCAGCATACAAACCGCCAACGGCAGAGTGGATAAAGCCTCTCACGATGGTGTGCAACACAAAGGACAAAATCTAGGAGGGAAACAAGAAACCAGAGTTACTCATTGCTCCCCCAAGGCAAAAAGCCCAACTTTTTTTTTTTACTTTGTCAAATGCATAAATATTGACTAGCTAGCTTAGAAAGAAAGCCACGGTCAGTGGTGCCACTGGGGTGTGCTGTTGTGCTATATACATCCCAATGCATCCGCTGCAGTAACGTGAGTCGCTCTGCACCACTTCCTTTCCCATTGGGTACAATGTTGTTCTGTTGTTCTAATGTTTTGCTCTGTTACCTGTAGATGAAGATTGGGCACCAGGCACGTTATCCCAAAGCCGACCAGCAGCAAATTAGTGAAGATGAATGCACGGGTAGCGTTGCTGATCTTCTGGATCTGTCTGTCACGTTTCTTTGGCTGAGCAGGATCCCTGAAGGAAAAGCCAAGAGTGAATTACGCAGATGCAATGCAACATTAAGATTGTAACCAGATAATTATTGCAGGTTGAATTGGCTGGCGGTACGTGTCAAAATGATGCATTAGGCAGCTGGATGCGCATTGTTGGACTCACTTTGTGACTTGTTTTTCATTTTCATCCTCGCATTCTTTAAGTTTCCAATCCATGATGTAACCGATCACAGGGGCCGTCAGGAGACACAGCAACTGTAGCACCCCGAAGATAGATGTGTATGTGCTCACTGAGAGAGAAAGAAAGAAAAGGTTAATCATTGTTTTAAGGGTCATTTTGCCAAACAGAATGTGAAAATAGCTTTAACAATAAGGCTGATGACACACATAAACATACACAACCATTCAAAAGTGTGGGATTAGTAGCATTTTTTTAAGTAATACTTTTATTCAGCAAGGACACATATAAAACAGTTTAAATTAAAATTGTAATATTCCACAATATTAATGTAAAAACCGATTTTTGGCTCAAATAAATGCAGTCTTGGTGAGCATTGAGACTTTAAACCTTTGAACGGTAGTGCTTTAATTAGTAGTAATTAGTCATGAGGATGCCTTTTTTGGCATGTCTCCATTTAGATTTTTGTATTAAAAAAAATAAATCATTAATCAATACCTAATATCAAATAGACTGGCAATATATGAATGTATTATATTACAATATATGAAAATATAAAAATATAACTAATATTAAAATGTATTAATTTAGATGGAACAATGCAATGTGTTAACACTTAAAAATGATTTGTCTCACAGAATGTATAAAATTAGAAATTTTTAGCCTATAAAATTGGAAAAGGAACCCATTTCATAGAATGACCCATGACTTTTTCCTGTGAAGTTTAGATGGACAGATGAATGACTGGATGAATATTATACTATGAACTGACTTTGATGCATCACGTCAACCTCTAACCACCAAGTGCTGGGTTCATGCTTTTACATGACAACATGAATCAATGTCAAATGAAGGTGGAACAGGAGGTGAGGGAGGAAGGAAGGAGGGAGGAACATAGTGGGAGGTGGGGTGAAAGGGGTGAATCGAGAATGCATCTAATTTTGCCTGCAGTCTTACCCATTTCCATCCTTTCCACTGAAAAAACACACCAAGCAGCACGAAGAGAGTGCAAACAGAGGACAAGAGACAGACAGCAAGGAATTAGCAACATGGACCTGCTGTGGCCATCCGAGTACATATTAAACGCATGATTAAGAGTTGTTAGGCAGACAATCACTGAGTGACATCAGAAAACATTTGGGAAGGAAGCTGTGAGAGGGATAAAGCACAACAGTGCTTTTGCAGCAGCCTTGATAATACAGAAATATTTTCCCCATTAATTTTATTCATAAGTCTTAATTAAAAAGCTCTAAGGAACGAACCAAACCATACAACGACAAGACTTGTTTTGAAGCAAAAGATATATGAGTATATGAAAAAAATACATGAATTGTATATATATATATATATATATATTCTGATATTTTTCAATATTAGAATATGCAAGTAGCAAGTAGATATGCATGCATTTATTTAAAAATAATTGATATTGAATATTATTTTAAATAATTATTATTATTTTAATAATATATAATAAATATATAAAAAATATTGGTAAAACATATATATTAAATTTACTGCACAAATATGTAGATAATCTAATAATGTTATAAATTTATAATTTATATATTATTATATATCTAAGTTGAGCACTTTGGCTGCAGCGAATTCTATGTTATCATAAAAATCTTTTTCTTTTTAGAGAAAATGAAACTGACTGTTGCTTTCTGTTCCTTAGGTGACATTTAGCGTTGGATCAACAGAAACGCTATTAGCCTGAAGCATCAAACATCTTGTTTTGGCAGCATTTTGTGAATATTAACATACCTTTGTTCAGGTCTCCATCAGCAAGGGACTCCATAATATTGTTCATGGCCCCCATGTAGAAGATGAGTCGGAGCTGAGTCACACACATTGTGATGAGGCTGAGCATGAATATGGGGCTGAAGATGCTCCGCATGAAGGACTGGGCTGAAAAACACATTTAATAAAACTATTATCAACAATAATCATTTTTATTATTAGAAGTATTATTATTAAAACAGCTAACTTAAGGTGCATTTACACAAAATACTAAAAACAGAAAAGTTTTTCCTGTGCATTATTCGCAAACAGACGTCAACTGTCAAAATGACCCCAGTTCGCATGGATCCGTCAAAACGACTCAAAACACAATTTTATGCATGCCAGGCCAGTAGGTGGCGCGTTAATGTAGTTCACACCGAAACGATAACAGTGCAGTTCAAAAACTTGCACTTTTAACAAAGAAATGGACAGAGCGACCCCATTGATTTCAACAGAGAAAATTGAAGCCTTTTAAAAGCTGATAGCCAGGCGTACTGCGCAAGAGCAACCTGTATGTCTTCTAGTAGCTGTATATATATATAAAACTAAAGTAAACTAGCAATGAAACTAGTAAGAAACCCAGGCTAGGATGCTCTAATGCTTTTAAAAAACAGCCAGATCCTGTTCTCATGGAAAATCACTCTACAGGTGTTTGGATAGCCAGGCAACACTTCAATGTCTGGCATAGTAACACAGAGGCTGGAGGGTCTGAGTTTGTTAATGATCCACAAATTCTAGCGCAATAAATGCATGCTGCTGTTCACCAACTAGCAATGGAGAGACCTTTATGGTGCTGTTACCTGGTGCATTGGGAATCTAATCTCAACTCACCTGATATGCTCTGGAACACACACACACACACAAACAAGCTACCTCATTATTCCTCTAAGTACACAGCAGTGAGTCTGACATTAATTGACTGCAGTAATGGAAACACAGGGTGGCGAGGCATTAGCGCTCTATGGATGACAGTTAGAAGGGATCAGCATCAGTCTCTCTCTCAAACCTCTCCTGCTGCGTCTCTAAAACAGCCATTCGGTGCTATCTGCCCTCTTCCTTGCCACCTTGTCAACCCCTGCCAATTTTAGCCCCATGCCATGGGTCCTCCAGGAACGCAGTCTGAATCAATTGCACGCTCCATCTACTACAAAAGAGCCCAACCGGGAACCCCGTTGAGAGTTGCAGAACCCTAAAAAAGGCATTTTGCATTTTTCTGTCAAGTTTGAGGTGAATTAGGAATAATTGCATGGCACAGATTTGGGTTAGTAGAAGCAAAGTGCAAACACAGCGTGTATCTGGAGCATCGAGTGGTTCAGCAACCTACAGATGTTAGAAACCAGGCATAGGGCTAATGAAGGAATCCCCATGCACAATAAAAGGGATTTACTAAAAAAGCGTTCATTAACATCGCCCCCTGTCTGCTCGCATATTTCCTGCATGTGCGCAGTGAGGGAGAAGACGATGTATACCGACGGGAGCCAAGGCACTGTGTTCTATCCGATTCTTTCTGAAATGTGCATGATTGCACGATTACATAATTTGATGAACAAGGACTTTGTTCAACACATTAAAACAGTGGAAATAAATTTGGTTTGGTAATCCAATAAACACTATTCTGCCTTCATAATTAAAGGGTTAGTTCACCCGAAAATGACAATTATGTCATTTATAATGACTCCCTCATGCCGTTCCAAGCCCGTAAGACCATCTTCGTAACATAGTTTAAGATATTTTAGATTTTAAAGAGATTTTTCTTTCCCTCCATTGAAAATGTGTAAAGTATACTGTCCTTGTCCAGAAAGGAAATAAAGACATCATCAAAGTAGTCCATGTGACATAAGTGGGTTAGTTAGAATGTTTTGAAGCATCGCAAATACATTTTGCATCATGAAGTTCGGGCTCACTGATAACATGTCGGCAGCGTCTTACATCATCAGCGTCACTGATCGCGGATTGACAACAGAACCGGAAGACAATATAATGTTTAATAAAGTCATTTTTTTTTTGTTATTTTTGGACCAAAATGTATTTTCGATGCTTCAAAACAGTATAACTAACCCACTGATGTCACATGGACTACTTTGATGATGTCTGTATTTCCTTTCAGGACAAGGACAGTATATCGTATACATTTTCAATGGAGGGACAGAAAGCTCTCGGACTAAATCTAAAATATCTTAAACTGTGTTACGAAGATAAACAGAGGTCTTACGGGCTTGAAACGACATGAGTAGACATAATTTTTTTTGGGGGGGGTGAACTAACACTTTAACTTGCATAACTTTAAATTATTTGGCACCCACGTCACCGGCTCATTAAAATGGTACGTGAACGGCAAATATCTGAGATCACTAATGGAAATGTATTTTAAAAAAATGCATTAAAGGGGTCATGAATCAAAATGTCCTTGATCTTTTGACATGTAATTGTCATTGTAAAATAAAAACTCCTTTAATTTTCAGAACTCAAAACATTTTCATTAGTGCAAAAGCAGCTTTTATTGAAACCAAGCTCAGAAAACGACTTATTTTGAGTCTTGTCACATTAAGATGTAATAGTGCGACGAAATACCGCCTCTAAAGAAGATCAACACCTACTTCTACATCATCGCATCAATGTCCATGCTCCCACTAGCGTGTTAGTGAGATGACCAGACTAAAAATATCATTACCTTCCAAAGGATTCTAATGCTAGGAAAGTGGTTATTTATTTTCAACTATGTGAATGTCTCAGTAGAGCATTATTTGTTTAATTGGTACATTTCACTGTGGATTCTTTGGTAAATCAGTCGCAATTTCGCCACATACTAACAGACGATGAGAAGCAAGACTGGTGAACAGAAAACATGTCAAAAAGGACAATACTCACATTCCTCCTCAGACTTGCACTGGACCTCCAGATCGAGGGTGGACAGGCAGAGTTTATTGCCCTCTTGGGTGGCCATTTGTTTTGGATTGTTCTTCATGGAGTTGCCCACGCTCAATCTCCGACCAACGGTGGTCACCTGCCTGTAGAACTGTTTCCCTGTGATCTTGTGGTCAAAGCCCAGCCAGCTGAACTTGATCTTCACACTGACAAGGTGGAGCGTGAGACAGACAAAAAGTGAATTATGTTCCATCAGAACCTTCAATAAATGGATACAGAAACAAAATCATGGTTTGGGGTCTGTAAGATTTTCTATTTTAATATATTTAAATGTACTTTTGCATTTTACATAATATTAAGTAATATAATTGGATATAATATGTGTTATTTATTCGTATGATGTCAAAGCTGAATTTTCAGCATCATTCCTCCAGTCTTCAGGGTCACATGATCCTCCAGAAATCATTTTAATATTCTCAAGAAACATTTTTATTATTATCAATGTTAAATGTGATCAAAGTTGTTTGGCTTAATATTTTTGTAAAAACAACAGTGATAGCTTTTTAGCAGGATTCTTTAATGAATAGAAAGTTTATTTGAAATATAAATATTTCTTAACTAATTCCTTTTTAAAAAATTACACTGACCGCAAGCCTTTGAACGGTACTCTACAGACACACAGGACTACATACCTGTAATCCATGTCTTCAGGTCCTGGGAAGGGCTCGAGTGGCCAGTTGAAGAAGCAGTTGATGAAGACCAGGCCAGCACAGCCAGCCCACACCAGAAGGATGGTGATGAAGGCAACACCTAAGTCATAGATCACCTGATAGAAAGCAACAATCATCATCATTAACACAAATTTAAGCTCAGCTTATTAAATAAGTCCAAACTGAGCACTCGGATTTACCTTTATTCCTGGGAAGGTGACGGCGGATGAAGCGTATGAGCCAATCATGAATGCGATGAAAGTGGAGCGGAGGTCACCAAACATGTTGGGAAGCTACAGAAGAGTCAAACAGGGGATATCAAAATCTCTTCAGGTGCATAAAAAAAATACTTTTTAGAGACAATACTGGTTTGAAATGTAAATATATGTTGCTTTTTACTTTGTCGACATGTTTTAGCCATTAGCAAAACAAAAACAGATATCTTGTAACAGGATCTGATTTAAATGACAAACCGTCTGATATAGCAGAGGGTATGAAAGTAAACATTACATCAGGGTAACAGTGATATTCTCCGGTGGGAGCTACATGTAGGTGGGGGGACATCTTTTGAAAAGGCAACTGCATGCCGTGAATATTTTTAGCAGTGCGAGAAAGTGTGAGGGACACTGGAGAAGCTTGCATAATGCTGTTGCTTTTGAGTTGGGTGGAGGAGGACAGCACTGGCTGTTCTAAACTCCACTGTCAGGGTAAACAACTGTCAAACGACAGAGAAAATACAGAGGAAGGAAGAGACCATGAACGCCTAAGATAGAGAACCACAAAGAATCTGAGAAGGGAAAAGGGCAGAGAGAGCAAGAGTGTTGTCATTTATGATAGTATTCCTTAAGAGAATATTTTTAGGATAATTAATGTACGAGAATGAGGTTTATTGTTAGTGTGCTTACAATGAATGTGTTCCTGTACACAGATAAAAATAAGACAAATAAAACGAATGATTAAAAAACAATATAACTATAAAATATTTATAATTATATCATATATATATATATATATATATATATATATATAATTTTAATCCTTTTGTTTTGTTACATTTAACAAAAATAATTACAAATGTTCTCTCTGTGGTCAACTTGGATGTATGAAAATCTAAAATAATTAGCAAAATGCTGTTTAAAATAGTTATAAATGGAGTATTGTATGTCACACCATTTTATTTCATTTCTTAATATTTTATTGAAGTTGCAGGGTCTCAAAATGTTTCTTGTTTCTTGATAGATGTTTCTTATTTTCTAATTTCTAGGTATTTTCCATTTCTCTGAATAAAAAACAACAACATCTATTTCACACCCGTTGACAGCTGGCAGTGTCTTATATCACATTTCCTCCACAACTCGCAGTTCAAACGTCAACACAGATTTTCCAAGAACTCTCTGGACATCTTCCACTTCCCAGTCCAAAAGCTTGTTGAAGACAAAAATGAAAGAAAGCTCTCCCTTGGAACCCATCATAGACGTCACTCACTGCCTCCAATTAGGGTAAAGGTCATCCCAGAGCCAAAACGTCCCAGATGACACTTACAATAACTCTCACACACCCAACGCCCCAATAGGCAGTATTGTGCCTGTGTTTGGAGAGACTGTGTAAGAACAGCTTTGGCTAATGAACTGTGGAACAGGGCCAACAGGACAGAGAGCAATAGCCTTTTCATGGAGTTTTGTTACACGTGAAGTACCAAGAGACCGTTTCAGTAACACTGTTCTTCTGCTTTCTCAGACGGTCATTAGCCACGACTGGTCATGTGATGTCAAACACAAAGAGACACTGAAACAAAGTCCCTTTTATCAAAATCATCTTGTATTATAATGCGAGTGTCGCTCTGTCTAGCTTGTGCTGCAATGGGATTGGCTAGGGAGTTAAACAAAACATTTGACAAACATTGATAGTCAAATATGAGTTAATAAGACCAAATGAATTCACTGAGACCAGACAGTCTCAAAGGCATGGCCACTGGAACTGAGAAAAACTCTGCAGTGTAAAACAACCAAAAGATTTACAATAATGGTTATCTGACATTATTTTGAAAGTAATATTAAAATTATTATCGTACATCTTATAATAGATTTGTTCATCCCAAAATGTATCATGCTTTCCACAAAAATATTAAGCAGCCACTACTTTTTCAACTGATGATAATAATAAGAAATATTTTTGAGCATCAAATCAGTGTATTAAAAATGATTTCTGAAGGATTATGTGACAATGAAGACTGGGTAATGATGGCTTTGTCATCAGAAATAAATTACTGAAATAGTTATTTTAAATAGTAATATTTCACAAAATCTTTTGATCAAATACAAGCAGCCTTGGTGAGCATAAGAGATTTCTTAGTTACTTAGTTAAATGAGTAATATTTTGTTAATATTATCACTGGGAGTTTCAACTTGGCATGGAGTTTTTTAAATTCTGTTCTATAAAATGTTTAATCTGAGTGCTATTTTTAGCCTTGAGCTTCCCAGAAGCTGGTTTAAATTTGGGATGGATGTGCACTTGAGTCAGTGAATGTGGTACTTGACGGATTTGTTGAAATAAAAAGGACATTTTGAAGTGTGAGTTGAGTAACTGTGTCCCACACTCCCAAAAGCACCTGTCAAAATTGATGAATGTGTGGGTGTGTTATAGAAAAACAAATCACACCGATCATCATTATGAATTTGGTTTCCCATCCCCATTTGTGCAACATATGACCACAGAAATCTGTCAAATCCTTTTTCCAGCTCTCTCTGAGAGGATGATGATGAGTCATACAGTAAATGGGTTGGGGGAAGGGGCCTGAAGTGGATAAATCATACTTGCCACCGCGACGACAATGAGTGAGTGTAAAATCACTATAGAGCAGAGAAGTAAAAGAAAAACTTGTGAAGGTGAGTTGGTGAAAGCTAGAAAAGGCTGGCCAGATCCTGACTTTGAAAAGATCAAATGTGTCATATATAAAATGCACTTGATCATTATTTGTTCCACATTTAACTGACCATGTGGCCCTGGTGCATTTATATGACTCATTTTTCAAGCCTAAGTCCCGCTCAACCGCTCAAAATATTCACACACACACATTGGGTTTGGCAAAGGTTTTACACCGGATGCCCTTCCTGACGCAACCCAGTACTGAGAGTGTTGGGACATATTTAGATGGCAAATCATTTAATAAATACTTTCATACCTCATTTTGAAGTGCCCATTGGACCAACACAGCAAAATATCGATTGGCATGCCCACTTACTGAGTGTTTTACTCTGTTTTCTGGAGCCTAAATGCTCCTATTCCACCATTATAAGCCATTTTTCCTAAGATGCTTCCTCACATGACTCAGCATCCTAAAGAAGTGGGTCATAAATGCATTGAAGGTACAAATGAAGAAGAAAACAGCATTAGTGCATCAGAGACTGAGAGACAGAGCTAGAATAAAGAGGAACAGTATATCCCCAATTAAATTTTATGGTATAGAGGATATTCTAGCGTTAAACTTTCGCGTGTGCACAGGATTTTTTGCTTGCTCACGGATGACAATTTCCGGTTTATGTATATCCTACTACTACTATAATCTATTTCCTTTGTGAGTCACTGCCATTTTACTATAAAGTAAACGAGAGTATGGATGCACATGAATTAATAAAGATATATTTGAAAATATAAATACAAAAAAATTCCCTTGTGTATGTAAATATTTTCTTGTGAGCATGCAATAGTTTCTCATTCTCACTATTTATTTTAAGTTTTATTTACTTATTTATTAATTTAACTCCAGTGAGGTTGTGTTGAAAAAGACTTAAAAAGATGGTTGCTTGCTATACAGCAAGTGGGATGACAGACAGAGACAGACAGACAGCTAAAACGGGAGAGGATAAGAGCTGCAGAAATGGGCAGATGAAGGATTGAGGTCAGACAGTGACTCGGGTGGCTGGGAGGGGACAGTCCAGCCATTAGACACAAAGAGCTGAGTCAGTGTACAGGGAAAACATCAGAGGTGTGCTGGGAGGAAACACAAGCTCTCAGGCACACTTACTGCAGCTGCACTATAAACTGCTGAGTGCGCAGACACACAGAGGCAGATAGAGAGTCAGAAAAGTGCGGAAAAGAAAGAAAAGGAAGGTTGATTGCCAGCTTCACCTAACCTCTTAGGGTTCATCTTCAGAACGTAATGTTTCTAGACTACATTTTTACATTTGCTGAAATAAATGTGAGCTGCGCTGTGCAAAACTCACTACAGGGAAATATATGTGGTTGCTAGGATGTTTCGGGTGGTTGCCAGGGTATTAAGTGGTTGGCAGGTTTTGTCTGGGTGATTGGTAGGGTGTTGCTAAGTGACTGCTAGAGTGTTGCTATGTGGTTGCTAGGGTGTTCTGGACGGTTGCCAGAGTAATGATGTGGTTAATACGGTGTTTGAAGTGGTTGTTAAGGCCCCGATGTCTTCAAGCGAAATCGTAGAATGAGCTGATGTGACTTAATTTAGAACAGAATTAGGCCAAAATGAAGTTTATTTTTGGAGTTTGAAACAGCTTGTCAAGGCAAACTGTCTGGAAAATTTTGCTTCCTGCTGGTCAACACCTTTGTACTCCCATTGGTCCCTGGCGATTAAGTAATAGGTAGGTGTGCGCCTTCTTTCACATGGAAATCTTTTTTTCCAGTTCATTTCTCCTCATGAGTGAAAATATGAACACACTGGAGGAAATTCTTTATAGGAAATGACTTTTATTGTACTTCTGATGAAACGAGACACTGATACTATTTTTCATGTTTAATACTGTAAAGCTATTTGATTTTAAGCAATCTATTGTATAAAGTGCCGTATATATATATATATATATATACAATCATGACGTGACTTTACTAGAGTGCTGAATTGCAGAGCTTGTGCAAACATATCCACATTGCTATGATCAGATACTTTTCTTATGCTTTATTAAAAATGCTTGCTGTTTTCTCAAATGTTTTGTGTGTTTATTTTGTTATTAAGAGGCACAGCACATATTTACATATTCATCTAACCGTCGCTCTCAGCAGAGTGGTCGGCGTCAGATATTCGATAACAGTGTATCGTTACTTACTTATTTCGAACTTCGTTTTACCCCAAAATGAAAAACAAAAAAGTACTATACTGTGAGTATATCAGGGCCTTTAGGACCTTCCTAAGTGGTTGCCAGGGTTTTCTAGGTGATTGCTAGGGAATTGCTAAGTGGAAATACTATGTGGTTGCTAGGGTGTTTTGAGTGATTACCAGGGGGTTGCTGGGGTAATGCTATGTGGTTGCTCGTAGATTGCTAAAAAGCTGCACATTTAATATGTGTTTAATTTGCCAGTTGGATGAAAAAACAGCATATTACAGCCATGGAAGCTGTCAATATTACATATGGCACCTTTAATAAGTCTATTAACAGTAACAATAATGAAGAGATGCACCCAAACAACAGATGTCAGTCAGTATGAACAGCACAGTGAACCTCAGGTTCAGCCTCCCGAGTCCCGACACAACAACCAGCAGGGTAAAACACATAGTTATACAGAACAACTGGGGAAAGGTTCTAAGAACACAACAGCTGAGATAACAGTCTTTACAGTTCCGCTACACAGTTCACTCACTCTTTCTGTGTGTGTTTTTCTCTGTGTGTATGTAACAGTTGGAGGGTTACCCAGACAGGCTGAGGCATGTGTGGTAATACAAGAACCGTGGATTGAACATCAACAACACAAGCAAATGAACTGGTTGCAGGAACGGCTGCACCATCAGCTATGAACTCAAAGTTTTCTATGAACTCTTTTCTAGCAACATACAGGAACAAGAGACAACCACCCGTCAGCTTGCAATGAGCGCAACTTCCTGTTTACTTCAACACTGACCCTTTTCTCCTAATCAGTGATGTTTCTAAATATGAACCCAATGAACTGCAGATCTCACACTAAACACAAAGCTAGATGTTTTGTTGTCTTTATCGCTGAAACTGTAATAGTGTGTGGAAAGACACAATAGCTCTGAGCTGTTTTGATGTCTTCTGCCTACATAACATACTAAATAGAACAGCATAAATGACTAGGCAGCAACTTGTCTCTGTTTGCACGTTCCAGACAGACTGTCTTCTCTGTATTAGCGGTAGACATTATTCAGACATTGTTACACCAGTAAATGGTGACAAAATAAGACCATCTTTATGAGTGAGTCATCACATCATTAAACTCATTCTTTCAATACACTGATTCATTCAGAATGTTACTAGCTGAATTTACGCTGTATTTATCGCATATTACCATACTACTCTTATTATTTCTACCACATACTATGACAGAAATAGTAAGAATGGTATGTTGCTAGTATGCTAAGATAGAGTCATTGAATTATTTAGAACACTGATTCAGTCAGAAATGAAACAAGACGCTGGTTAAAATTGGAATAATACACTTTTATACTACTCACTATTCTTACTTTCCTCTTACTGTTTCTGCCATATAAAGATATAGATGAGCTATTTTGTCTTTTTATTTTGTTGTTGTTGAAATACTGTAAATTCAATTCAAATCCTACAGTATGTCAGCATATGCAAATAACGATGGTTCTGCTGGAGGATGATTCTCTCTGAGGATGAATAAATGATAATGCAGCAATTTTTGGAAACAGAAAATACCTGCATTATTCAGCTACATTGAGTTTTAGTGGCATGTGGCCAGCATGTGAGATTGTGTCGGAGAGGACACCCATGGAAACAAAGTAGTATGACATGAGCACTTACTGTGAGTGAGGTGAAGGTCATGCACATGCCTCCAAACCCATTCAGCGCAAGGGCAAAGAAGATTAGGAGAGAAAGATCTGTTAAAGTAAAATACAAGGATGTCAAAGAGAGCAGGGATAGGTGGGTATTATTAACAGCAACGGTGGTCTCAGCTGGATTTGCAAACATACTTCTTGGGTCACTGGCTCCATATGCAATTAGGATGCAGGAGAGGGCAAACGATGCACTACGAAGAGATAATTTCAAATTATTCTTTTGACACATCATATCTCTCAAAAAGTTTTTCAAAATGAGAGCCAATGAAATGTTATAACATAATAAAATATGATATAAAAAAATCATATATATAGGCTATAAAAAATATTGGTTTAAAATGAGTTTCACGTCAATTAATTGCGATTAATCGCATTTATCAAACATTTGTACACACACACACACACATACATATATATATATATATATATATATATATATGTATGTATAAACCTTTATGTTAGATGTGATTAATCGCGATTAATCGATTTGACAGCACTATTCAAAATCCAAATAAATATCAAAATAAAAAAATATAATTTTATTATGTATTAAGAAACCAGTTTTCCTCCTATACCTGCCAAGCAGCCTTAATTTGCGTGGGCCGTATTTGTCCATGATGATGCCGAGGGGCAGTGTGATGGCACTGAGGAGGAAGGAGCCGATGGTGAAGGCCAGGTTCAGCATCTCATCTTGCTCTTTACAGATGGTCCAGCCATTCATATTAAGATTTTCCTCCTCATTTCTTGGGCTTATTGTTGTACCATTTTCATTCTCAGATATATTCTGGCCCGAACTGTTACCTGGAGGATTGAAAAGCGTTAGACAGAATGAACCCAAATTGAGCAATCTAATCACCAAACCAGCACTAACCAGTGTGGACCAGAGTGGAAAGTAATGCCGGTCTAAACTGGGAATTTTTAGCAGGGTAGTCAGCAGTCACACGCTCACATGTAAAGCTCTAAGGACTAATTGGGACTCTGACTTCTAGGAAAACAGTTATGGCACACTGTGAAGTAAAACAGGAAATCTTGTTGAGAGATATCATGGCCACCATCACGTCCCCCTCCTAAAGCAGGCAGGATGCTGGGCAAAAGGTCAAATAAACAGGCACAGTAAATAACTGTAGCAGAAATAGCACGGGAGTTTATTTGAACCCACAGCCTCAACACCTTCCTATAACCGCCAAGGCATGAGCAGTTTGACTTACTTTTCTAACCCTGTTCTTTCACCCAGTACTGCCCTGTTGTTTTGACTGTGGATAATCATGCTTTGCCTGTCTCTCACTTGGTTCTTCAAGATTAAATAAAAGTTGTTTATCCAGCTTTTGAAATATTAACAGCCTTGAAAATGGTCTGGAATAATTTGTTCTGATGGGGGATGGGGTTGTTTGCAGCATATAAAGAAACTGTTATGAATGTAATATGGTGGGCAAGAGACAGAGAGTCTTTGTGTGAGGGATTTTTGTTCGAATGTGGACAGTAAACAAACAAAGGACCTGTGCTTGTAAAGCAGATATGACCTGAGCAGGTGACTGATGATGAAAAGAAAAAGGTTAGAAGTCACTGATTGATTAATAGAGGACAGATATCTGCTAACTAAGCTTGAGATATTTTGTTGAGTACTAAATGCCTTGAGTTAATACAAACCCCTTTCAATAGCTGCTACTGATAGCAGCCAGATTGACTCAAAAAGTAGTGAATTTTTTTTACTCTTTTTCATGAAAAGAACATAAAAGGTAGGGCTTGGGACAACATGGGGGAGTCATTAATGACATAATTGTCATTTTTGGTTGAGCTAACCCTTTAATTTCTGCTCAAATTTGGGGTCAGTAATATTTTTTCTTTAAAAGCAACCAAAATAAATTTTATTTAACAAGGAGACATTAAATTGATCAAAAGTGACAGTAAAACAGTTATAATGATATAACGAAATGATTTCTATTTCTATTTCTATTCATCAAAGAATCCTCAAAAAAATGTATTACTGTTTCCACAAATACATTAAGCATTACAACTTTTTTGTTTTAAAAATTATTAAATAATTATACATTATTATTGTTTTAATAATTAATTAAAAATAATGTTACTTGAGCAGCAAAACAGCATGATTGTATATGCAGTCTTGGTGAGCATAAGAGGTTCAAGAACTTATAAACGGCGGTGTTATACTTATGAATAAAATATCCATTAAAACATAAAAAATAAAATGTTATGACCCTAAAAACGGCCTCCATTTTCTTAGGCATTTGGGTTGAAATATGACTTGCAGATTTAGACAGGTTTTCACATTTCACATTTAGGTCTCTTCTCTTCACGATGAACGAGTAGCTCTATTTCAGACGTTTCTGAACCCATTGTTCCACTAGATCTAATCAGCGACAGCAAAAACTAGAGACAGCCAGGCCTGATTTTCCATTTGCTTTGATATAGAGAAGCGAGAGCAGAATGGAATGAGAATTCAACACGAGTCTGACGCACAAAAACGTCATGAACACAGACTCAGTCAGAAGTGCCGTACCAAAGCATTTAGCCAGACAAGCATTTTCCTGGTCAGTGTTTCCTCATGCCTGCTGATTAAAGAGAAATAGATAGCTGAGTCCAAGGGAAACGTGGGGAAATGGCAAGATAATCTCATATTTAGATTGAGCAAACACTTGAGCCACATTTACTTCCTTGTGTCATGAAACATGTGAGGCCTGGTGTCTGAACTAGATGCTGACAACAGCTGAAATCTAAAAGACAAGAGAAACGTGAATGTCCAGGATTGCAATGTGCATTGATGTGTTTGACCTTTCCCACATTTCTATCAATAAAAGTATCAAAAAGTTTCAAAATAAGTGTTGTACTAGTCCACTACTCTGTTTGACTTCACCACAAATTCTTAAACACAAGAATAAAGCTGCAAACAGTAGTTAAAAATTCAGAGCTTGATTAAAAAAAATCCACATTCAAACAAATATAGCTGACTTACTGTTGGTCAGAGCTAATGACTGTAAATTAGAAAGTTGTCCCGATGAGAACAATATATGTAGCGAGTTTGGTGACAGTAGGTAAAACTAACAAAACTCTGTGTAGCTGTGATGTCTTTACATTATTCTGACGAAGTTAAAATAAGAGGGCGATTTCAAAGCATTTTGAAAGTGACACACTTCCTGCAGCCTGTTGGTGGCACTAAGACATTGACTCACAATAGTCACATCCATGTGATCTGCTTCCTACAATGAACACACAGTTGAAGTCTAAATCAGTCAATGTATGAATGAATACACTTCCGTTTTCCCTTTTTGTGCCATATATTTGTTGCCTCGCCTCGGCAAGGCCAACACGTTTGTGATTTCAAAAATCCGCTAGTAATTTAGCATCCTGTAGGTGAAAAGCAGAGAGAGCTACAGAGCCCCTCAAATACAACCATATACAAGAGTGTGCCACAGGAAGTCCCCTAGAGAAGATCATGGTGATTAAGTTTACTTGTAGCCATTGTGCTAATGGGTCATAAGATATCAAAGTAGTGCAGTTGTTTCTTCAGGACTTCGGAAATGTGTTTTCACCAAGGCGTGTTAAATCGTTTAAGAGACAGATTTCATAGTGGAAAAAAATGAAACATAAACCAGGGCCAGTTCAGAGCAGCATGGCTGAGTCTCCTGACCCCAATTCACTGAAAAAGTCCAAATCAAATCAGCACAGAAAGAAGTATTTGAAGAACAAGACATCACACACCAAAATAAACTTACTGTCAGCAAGCAGATATTTTTAAATTATTAGCAAAAGTGTTGAATTATCAGAAGCCACATGACAGTGAACAATATGAACAGACAGGAGGTCAACAAAAATTGAACTGTTGAGTTTTTAGTTATTGCACTGCACACTTTTCTCCCACATATACTGTATATATGTTGCATATCTTCGTTCTGTATACCCCAAAGGTTTTTTTTAAATATGGCTCACAGGCACACATAGCTTCCATGTTTTTTATTTTAAATTTGTAATATGTCTAAGCCATTTAGCCCTGTGACAATGACATGAACTCCATTAGCAGTCTTAATGTATAAGTATGATTCTATGTGCACCAGTACCAGTCTATGATCAGTATACATGATGTATTAATAAATAAAGTTAATCTCGGAGCTTAGTAGGAACAAGCTGTTCTTCATAGATGAACATCATGACCTAGACACATTTTTGCCAAGAGTTTTAAGTAGACCAGAACAGCCCTACTCCAGTTAAGATTCTATATTCATCTGGATTAATTACATAGCAAAAATGATTTATCACTCAGTATTTTGTCTTGTATTCCAGTACAAATATCTATCCATTCTTAAATCAAGATACATTAACTTGAGAAGTAAAATTATAGTAGACCTTGTTTTTCTGAAAAATGTGACTTGTTTTCACTTTGAATTAAGATTCTATTAAGTATGAACACCAATAATTTTAATACAAAAATGTATTCTCAATGTTCAAGTGCTTTTGCTTCTTGTGTAAATATATCCTGATTTAAAGGCTGTGCTTTTAAAGCACAACATAAATTACAATAAGTAGACCCACATATCAGTTCCTGGAATGTTTAGTATCTTTCATCTTTGTTAAGTGGTCTACACTCTTTTAGCTATTCAGAAAATCCACAATTAGTCTAGCATATCACAGTCCTTTATACGTTTTCTTGATATTTATTGTTTGATTAAACATTAACAATAAGACCTTAAGATGATACAGCTGCACGTGGACGTACTGTATCTATACTGTGTTGTTTAAGCTAAGCAGATTGATGTCCTCTGGTCTGTTTACCCTGAAATCAACTCTGTGAAGGAGCTCAAATGATCTAGAGTCTAGACCCACTTTGCCAAAATTCTGACAACAAACAAGCTTGTAGATGCTGTTTGTAATTCCTAATGGCAACACAAAGCAAGAGGGCTTCCAAATAAGGTGCACTGACTCTCAGTGATCGATTGATATTCTGGTTTGGATTACTCCACAAGCCCTGCGATGGGCGCCAGACAACAGAGATTTTTGTTTTTCATAATGCTGCAGCCTCTGTTGTTGTGAAATACAAGTTTTACTTAAGGTAACTGCATTCCAAGATGTTTTGAGTCAATCTGCTAACCATTTTGCTGTTAAAATCTGGGTGGGGAAGGAGTAAAAACAAAGCTAAAAGCGTAATATGCTTTGTAAATAAATATTAGACTTTTCTTTGATGGTCACGTAATTATTTTCAGCATTCGATCTGGCATCTATTGTGGATAGTGCATTCAATGTCTTTATGAGTTTCTGTAAAACTGAGTGCACTCATTTGTCCCCTCCTTACCTGGTTCACTGCAGAGGTAGGAGTAAAAGCCCTCTGATTTCAACATAATGAGCAGTGAGCCCCATCCGAGCAGAACAGCAGAGAACAACAGGTTTTCGATTACCGCAGTAATCGCCATCCACCAGCGCCTGGAGAAGGCTGTGGCCAGTGAGGGAGCCATGACTGAAGGAGATGATACAGTCTGTGCTGGTAATACTGAGGAAATCCCCCTAAACTTTGGGCAATCCTGCGAAAGTGGCCATAGAGTTGGATGTCAGTTATTTAATGTTGAATAAATACAAATAAATTATATCAATAAATTATAATAACATTTACATGTTTAATACATGTATAATGATATATTTAACATGTATTTGTTTATTTGTAATATGCCAACTATTACATTGTTATCCCAGTATATAGTGAATGTTCTTTTGTTGACACATTGTTTTAACCGCAACTCGTGTCAAACATAATTTAGATTCAGTTCCTTTGTCTCGCTTAGCTAGAAAACAGCTCATAAACAAAAAACAGCTGAGTTCCAAAAGAGAATGCTGTTGATCGAAACCCAGTTCCCTCCTCTAGTCCCTCCCCGCTAGCCTCCGATTGGCTGTTTGAACATTATCTTCCCCCCTCATTGGCTACGAGATAAACAGATTCAGAGAACAGCTCCACGTGAGACCAAGATCCAGCCGGTTCGAACCAGTGCGGCGCGAGTTGTTTGCTTTGTGCCACGAATATCTTTTTACAAAATCTATTTATCCGCAGGCGAAGTGACATTTCGTCTTAAAATGATGGAATTTGATTATGTTTGCTTTACACAAACAATGTAGAATATGAAATACAACCAGACATCTTACACGTTGTTTTATATGCTCACAAACATAAAACTATTTCAATAATTCTTGATTTTCTAGTTAAATTCTCTTCCCTGCTTTACGCGCGATGGCTTATGTGTTTACGTTAAGAATCCTGCGGAAAACGAGCAGCCCCAAAACTGGTCTAAACTGGACAGGCATCATCATCAACAGTGCCTCCGCCTGTGTGTGTGTATGTGCACCCTTCTCTTCTCCCCTCCTTCCTCATGCATACAGAGCTCAGCTGTTCAGTGGATACACTCTGCACTGAATAACAGTCGCGACAAATGCACTTCCTGGTTATCGCTGCACACTATTGTTCTGTACTAGCTAAATAAATGCTCGCTGTAAAAATGTGGACATTGTAATATATAGGCTAACTCAAATATGATGCACCAGCTGTTCTGTTTCCCATTCATCATATCTGATACTGCAAAACACGGGTCCTGATGGCTAATGTATTCTCAACATCATGACAATCATTAAGCATTTTTCGGAAATTAACAATTGTCGATGCTATGCCTATTCAATGCAAGTTGAATGTCATACAGCTATTAAGACATTTAACAAAGTTGCAGCATAAAACTCCGCATAATGAACCGCATTATATACAATTCAAACCACACATCACAGTTTAGTTTATAACGTGAAAACGTGCAATGATATAATAAAATATAGGTATTGAATTTTGTAGAATTGTGCAAAAATAATCTAACATTTTTTACATCAATATTTAATAATTTTAAAACAAAAATAAACGATTTACTTATTTATCAATGACTGTGTAAAATGTTTATACAAAGATTATTCATAACATCAACAATCTTAGAGGGTAAACTTACAACAGAGCATCCTTATACATAAGTCATACCTATTTCCTTCACCAAATCCTCGCTTCGGCTCTCTTCAGAGTAGAAAAGGTATAAACAACCTTGTGATGCCAATTTCACTCTTTGAGTTATGTTCACGCATACATTTATTTCCCAACATCTCTTACTCCCGATTTTATATTTGCACCGCTTGCTTCACACAAACAAGCCAACTTCCCCATTGGCTGGGTCCTGAGCTAGAGATGAGACCAGCCAATCAAACCGACGCTCGGCAAAAATATATAAATAAATGCACATTATATTGTGCTAATGTAGTTCAGCGCAAAGAACATTCACAGAACACACCGGACTGTTGTGGTCCCTGTTACAATTTGATGACCCTTTATGACTTTTTAAAATTCATTAAAAAACAACAACAAACAAACCCCAAACAATTAAGCCGTCCTCGTTTTTTACGATTTCATTCTCTCTCATATGACTAAGCTGTTGTTCATCAATGACATTATTGCAAAAACACTAGAAGACTGGCACATGATATAAACATAACATATCGTAATCAAATTTTCCAAATGTCTCAAAGTACATCATAGTTTTTCCATGAAAAATAAACAAGTCACTTGCTCTTTGGGTATCAGATTTGAGCTCTTTTTATCCTTCTGCAGTCGCATTTATCTGTGGTCTTTGTTTATTAAAGATGATTGACATTGTATAAATAGTCAAATTGAGTAGCAAATACCCGTTTTAAGCACTTTTTTACAGTGTATTATCAGGTTTTCTGTTTTTGCTTGTACTCTTTCTAAGCACTAAACTGAACAAAGGAGTGATACAAGTCGAAAACATCACGTCGGCATCTGGTGGTTTAAATGAGCAACTGCATTTAAAATACATACAAGTAAGCTACTTTATCCTATATCAGGATTACTGATATTAAATATTCCTCAGGAACCTGTGAAAACCCCTTTTAATTTGCTGTTCATCGCTATTCTGCACATGACAGTAAAATAGACGTGAGAATGCTCATGTATGGCAAGCCTTTGCATTCAATACAATATATGGAATTATACATCTGAAGCAATGCGGTTTGATCTTTGGTGTGATGACAAACCACAGACTCCATTACCAAAGCAAACTGGAATCTGATGAACCCATATAATGTGTTTATTGAACTTTTATTTGTACATCTTGTTTTAATGATTGCATAACATTGTAAGAACTGCTAAGCAATAATACTTGTTATACCAATTCATATTTCATGATGTTACGACAATTAATGATATAACAATGCATGAACCTATATTATGCAACTTTCAGGGAGAAGACAGGCGTGCAATGTCAAACAGATATATTGTAACTGGGTTGATGTAAAGTAACAGTAATAAATAAAGGAAGTCAATAGTTATCAATATTTTCACATGTTGACAACTGATTTGATAGTATCTTTGAATCGACTAACCAAATAATACTATGCCTTTGTGTATTTTACACATACATTTTACTTCTGTTTATGAAGCATTTAAAAAGACCCCGTATGAGCTCTGCATGTAAAAGCACCCATAAAGAAAAAGGGCAATAAAGTAAAGAGACAATATAGCAGAAAATAGAAAGAAGAATGTATAAAAGTATACAAGAAGAACTTAGGTGTGTTAAAAAGCAATTTTTGAGTCCTCAAAGCACTTAAAAGCTTCAGTGAAATCTTCTTGTGTGGGTTTTAGCCAAAATGAATGGTTTTGCTATTAAAAAGGTATTTAACAAAATAATATTACATATATTACAGCCAAATGCCAATTAAATACATATTACAAACGTACCATACCAATAAGTAGCCACAGCTCTTTAAAAGTCCAGTAGAGGGCAGTAGTAGCCAGAGTGGTTAACAGTCTAATGTTTTAATATATAAGTTTTACTAATATCAAAATGAGCCAGTTCAATAAAGCAAATGCCGTTTAGAGATATTCCACTGGTTTGTCGGTTATGGGTCAGACGCAAACTTTAATGTCAAGGTTTGGTCTGGTATTTGCGAATTCTTTCAGCTTCTTGACGCCGTCTTTAGTAAACTTGTTGTCAAACATCCTGCGATGGATAAAGAAAACATATGCCACTTGTGAATCACGAGTAAATAAACTGAAATAAATCAGCTATAAATGGTTCTTACCACAAGTACTCTAATGTAGTGTTCTCTTTGAGAGCAGCCATGAGGACTTCTGCTCCTTTGTCTGTCACTAGGTTGTCACGAAGTCTATTGAAGGCAAAATGTTTAAACAAAGTGAACACTGAAGATAAATAATTGACTAGAAAGACTGCAACGGCGGAGATTAGTCTCGATCACCTGACCTGATATCTGTCAGTGTGCAATTCGTCCTCAACAATTCTGCAAGATAACCAGCTCCATCATCTCCAATTTTATTGATGGCCATTCTAATGAAAGAATGATATTGCAAATATTGAGTAAGATGCAATTTGTGTGTTTTTGTAATGAGAAATTATGTTTTTTTCACTGTTCACCTGAGATCAGTCACAGTACGATTTTCTTTCAGTGCTTCCACGAGGATTTTCAGGCCTTCACAGCCAAGCCCTGTCGCAACCACCCTATATATTGAACATACACAGTCACGATAAAGTCTCACTAATATAATAATCGTTTTTATTTTACTCACCAAAGCCTCTGAATGCGGCAATCTGGGTTTCTCAGCACGAGGGATAATACAGACGCTCCTTCTGAACCAAGAGGATTCTGGCCAAGGCTTTATGCAAAGAACATACAATACATATCACACAGTAAGTGCAATAAATAATAATATTTAACAATGAATGCATCATGTCATCTCTGAATGATTATGCCTACAGCTCTTCACTATTTACCTGAGAGTTGAAAAGAGAGGAAGGACAGGTAGGAGTCGGCGTAATCCGTCAGCATCAAGTCCTTGAGCGTCCAAATTTAAAACCTGCAGATCTGAGCTGAGCTGTAACAGGAAAGCCAGCTCGCTCCAGTCCCTGTTTAGTGAACCGGACTGACCTGGGGCCTGCTGTGAAAGAACTTTCATCCAACCCTGTAGCCGCTGGGACAAACCAGGGTCCTGGGCCTCATATAGACAGTGACAAACATTGACCTGCCTCTCTGGGCTGAGGGTGGAGCTCTGCAGTTGGGAGTGTAACAGATGGAGGAGGAAAGGAGGAGTCGGGTCAGGAGAGGGTTGGCAACGGAGCAAGTGCATCTTGGGCCCATCAGGGAAAAATCCATTTAGGATGAGACGTGCTCTAGGAACCAGCAGGCCGCATACAAACCTGGACAAGTGGAAATAGCTGGTCAGTAATGTAGTATATCATAATAAATTAATTTAGAGCAATCCAAAAAAATATTTTTAAAAGAAGAAAACATTGCATTTAAAACAATTGGGGGGAAAAAGGTTTATTGGGTTTAAAAATTAGTAATGTTTTCAAGAGAACCTATTTTTACATGTATGAAAGTTTTTATTATACATTATGTGAATTCTTTATTTATTATTATTTATTTAGAGAGTATTCATAACATTTTACAACCTGTACTAAACTTTTTGCATCATAAAAAGCTACAATATTTCTCTCTCTGACTTACTTTGTTGTTTGTAGACAACAACAATATTGTTATAAAAAATACCAAGATGTACATTCAAGTCACTGAATGTATGAATAGCTTTTTGTATTAATGATTTTTGAAAGAAAGATTTGACACATTTGACACATTGATGAAAATGTCTTAAAGAAGTAGTTCACTTTTAAAAAAAACTTTTGAAATTTACTCACGCCCATGTCATCCAAGATGTCCATGTCTTTCTTTCTTCAGTCGAAAAGAAATGAAGGTTTTTGATGAAAACATTCCAGGATTTTCTCCATATAATGGACTTCAATGGGAACCAAATGGTTCAAGGTCCAAATGAGAGTTTCAGTGCAGCTTCAAAGTGCTTTAAATGACACCAGACGATGAACAAGGCTCTTCTCTAGGACCCTTCGAGTCATGACTGGAAAAAAGATTTGTTCATTTTGATGAACGAGTTCAAACAGGAGCGTCACGAACGCCCATCACAGAACAGAGCAAGGCCATTTTGCAAGATGTAAACAACACTGGTCCAGAAGCACTTCCTGTTTCAGTTTTTAACACTACATAAAAGCTGGGATAAAGTACAACCAACAGAACATATAAAACTGAATCAAAAAGTTAAAAAAATATCTTTAAGATGTTTTCTTTACATGTGAAATAAAGAAAACACTTACAAACTGAAACAGGAAGTGTTTCTGGACCAGTGTTGTTTACATCTTGTAAAGTGGTCTATAAAACAAACTTTTTTTTTATTTTTGAAATGGATGATCGTTTAGCTAGAAAAGACCCTTATTCATCGTCTAGTGTCGTTTAAACCTTTGAAGCTGCAGTGAAACTCTCGTTTGGACCTTGAACCCTTTGGTTCCCATTGAAGTCCATTATATGGAGAAAATCCTGGAATGTTTTCATCAAAAACCTTAATTTCTTTTCGACTGAAGAAAGAAAGACATGGACATCTTGGATGACATGGGGGTGAGTAAATTATCAGCAATAAAGTGAACTACCCCTTTAATGTATGAAAATGCATTTAATATGAAAACAGTTTTAAAGGTACCTGCAGAAAAGATCCATGTGTCCAGATTGATGATGTACACCACAGCGAAGTGCCTTCTTAATGCGTCTGCGGAAAAGGCGCCGTGGTCTGCTGAATTTGTTAAAGGCTGATGCTATCTGCTTAAACGCAGACTGAAGATACTGGCCTGTGCTTGGTTGGAGCCCTAAAAATGGATCTGATCCTGAAAGTGACTGAAGAACATAGTACAGGGCAGCCAGGAACTCCTGCACGCTGGTGTGGATAAAATGGAAGCCCTTCTCAAAGGTGAGGGATGCTCGATCCTCTTTAAGTATCTCAAAGAGGAACACCTGTGAGATTTTGGTGCTATCCAGATTAAAAGAGCTCAAATCAGCGCTTTCGAAGATGAACCGTCTCTCCAGGAGGCCTCTGAAGGCCATAGCTCCCAGGCTTTTGAGAATAGGCTGCATTTCGCCAAGGACATGAGGGGCGTGCTGAAGCCTGGTGTGATGAGAGCCCTCGCAACGCCCTTGCACGTGGAATAGCACGATGGATTTTACAAAGCAGCAATAGATCTCAGTGATCGTGACTGGTTTGGAGCTCAGAAGGAGCTCGGAAGGTCCCAATGAAGAGTTTGGCTGGTTGGCATTTACAGAATCAGGACAAAGGCAGGAGCCACCGTCAAGCAAGGCGGTGGACACAATCCAACAGAATGCAGGAATGTGGCACATGAGGAGAAGGGGCTTATGAGACGAAACAGAGGCCCACACTGCAGCGGCAGCCTCCGGAGAACTGCAGTTCTGCTCAAAGTACTGCTTCTGCTGGGCTGAAGAGAAACCCAGCAGACTGTAAAAATGACTGACCAGCACTGGAGGAACTTTGGAGACCGCATGAGGCCGTGAGGTGAGGAAAATGGACACGCCTGGAAGCAGAATTCCTTTGATTAAGTTCACCACAATGGATTGTACAGGCTGCACCCGCTCAGGATTTGAGCACTTGGGAGTGTGTTCGAAATTGAGAGGGTAGCAGAACTCATCCAGACCATCTAAGATGAGCAAAAACCTGGATGGTTTGGAGCTCAGTAACTCGTTCAGGACAGGTTTTAGGTGGATGTAGTGATCCGAGAGCAGGTCCTGCAAGCTCTGCTCTTGAGTTATGAGGTTTAGCTCACGAAAGGCCAGAGATAGGACAATCTTGGTAGAGGTGTTTTCTGCAGCCCACTCTCGCACGAGCCGTCTCACAACCGTGGTTTTCCCACTTCCAGCAACTCCTGACAGCATATTCACACCACTTGATGGTTTGGACAGCAGATTCTCGTACACATCCCTGAAAACGCAGATCTCATCCGTGCGTGTCCTGAAAGCATCCCCAACTCCTGTGGACTCATGTCGGAATTGAGAAGTCGACGCATAACCAGCTTGTCTTGAGAAGGTGATATCAGTCAAGTACCAGGTTTCATCCTGCCCTAAATTGTGTCCTCTGATGCTGAGATAGTCCACCAGACTGTGCTGTCTGGCCAAGATGTCCTTGTGCTTTTTGAGATGCTCTAGCTGGTTGGGCTGTCCTGGGTTTGTGGTCTCACCTTGAACACTCTGCAGTATGTAGAGGAACGCCCTGCATGATTCTTCTCCTCTCCCGTTCAGCACATCCAACAGTAATCTCATACATTCTCGCTCACCTCTAACAGCCGAACCTCTGATGAAACTGAGGTCCTCCTCGGTCACCGCCCCCACGTTAAACAGTACGTCCAGCAGGCGTGTCAGGTGTTTGCTGTAGTTCTCCACCAGCTCCACGCGATGCTGTTGAATTTCTGTGCAACTGACTCCAACAGCCATCACTTTAATATGTCGCTAATTATATAGGGAGTCTGGAGACCCCTAATTAAGGCTTCACCTCCCCCACCCTAAAGGAAGTCAAAAGAAAATGTGTAATTTTAAAGTATTTATTGTTTTTAGTATTTCAGTATTTGTTTAAAAAAAAAAAAAAAAACTTGCAGCAACCACAAGCCTTTGAAGTTACCAATGCAATGTGATTATCGTTTTCCAAAAACATAAGCAGGCCAATTACTTATTAGAGATGTATAGCTAAATATAACCACAATAACAAGCATAAATAGAAAGTGAATGTTTTATTTGGTTATGACAGGGACAATTAAGGAATCTTGAGAATAGCTATGGCTAACTTAGCCGACTTTATAGCCCGGGAAGTGACAGAAACAAAGTCTATGCCATTACATTTACGGTCTAATTTGTGTACATCAAAATAAATTAACAGTTCCATAACCACAGCGGAAGTACTTAATAAAAAATAAATAAATGAACTTACAGGGTCACACGCATTGTTCCCACACTTCCGTAGACTCTCATTGATTCAATAGCGGTTGAAAGTGAAACTACGACATAATTAGCGTATTATAAACATAATTATCTTGACAAATCAGAAGCTCTTATCGATTACATACCATTGCGCGCATATTTATCGCAATAGTGAAAACGGAAAGGACTTAAGTGTTTAAATAAGACTGAAAAAACAAACAAACAATAGGATGTATTTTTCTACAAGTCACCTGATATATTGGGAAATAGCAGAATTCAAGAAGTTGAAGGATCTCCGCCCACTGCCAGCGATGACTGCCAGTCTCGGCCATGTCTGGGGTTTTCCCAATGCATCCTTATACACCCTATTTTTACAGTCTATATGTTATACTACAAAATGACAAGAATTAACTCATACATTTATAATTAATTATAGGCTACTCCAACATTTTTAATCAGACTCTTTTCAACATACTTTTGTTTTGCTAGAATTTTGACTTTCATGAACTTAACGGTTTTAAATAAATTAAACATTGACGTGAAACTCGTTGACGTTACATTTTTTACAATGTGAAATTCTTTCATTCAAAACTTTGCCAGTAAAAAAAATTGTTAGAGACATCACAATGACATCAGTCTCTCTATTCCCCAGGCTTTCTTCTTTTTTTACTGGATCATTCATGTTACCAAAACTTAAACGCAATTCATTTTCTACCTTTCAAATATAAATATTTCCTTTATGAAATGCAAAACAAAATTTACAGCAGATGATAACTAAGCAAGAAACACAAGTTGTGACTTTTACCTAAAATAACGATGTTCACAAATATCTATTCCCATGAAAAATATAGAGCTGGCACCTCAATGTTTTTAATCAGCTTTAATATGCTCAGATACATTGTCAGTTTGCTTCAAATTGACAGATTTCCAGGTATTTTACACAAATAGTATAAAACAAAATTACAAAGTGTGAATTACATCTCAACTGGAGGGCCATGAGTTTGTGTGTACAGTATTAGGGTATTTTATAAATGTCAAAAATAGATCTTCTAAATACATGCTGCACTTACGCAAAAAAAGCATTTAACATTTAGTTTAACATTTAAAAGCAATTTAGCATTCTTACAGTGTTTTCTTTTACGTATCCTCAACTATGACACTAGCTATGGTAGGCACATGCTCAATGTTTCTCTGAACATTCTCATTTACCAGTCATGTCATTAAGGCAATATCAAATAATTCTGCTATTAACAGTTTTGGGTGCCTGAAATCCTACAGTCCACTTGGGTATGTCAAATTTCCACGTTTAGTTTTTAAAATAACATTTAAATTTGCTTTGCAAACATTAAGTAGTGCTGTTACTTTTTATCTACATATACACAAACCTGCCTCAAGAGAAATAAACAAGCCTTTTTTGTAGATAACACATAACTTCCCAAACTATTAGGGCTAAAAACATCTCTCACAAGCTTATAGCATTGCTAATGTGGGGGAAATCACGTTAATAGGATTATTGTGTCCAGTGTATTAGGAGCACAAAGCCTGAGCCATTAACCACTGGAGATCAATCTTGTGTCCATTTCATCCCAGTTCTACAGGAACACTTTATCATATCAAAATACTTTCTAATCCTAACATTTTGAGGCACAGATTCGCGACTGAGAAAAGACATTAACTGATCTTCAAACTCTTAATATGAGTAATGAATGACGAACCAATCACAATGAGAAAAATGGAGCTGGTGTTCTAGCATAGTTACCATCACTGGTTGTAATGTGCACATTCTTTCCATCAACATTAAGATTTCTGGAGCCTTTTCATACATAACACGCACCTTCAATGCACTTGGCATAAGTTCATTCTCATTTCTCTTGAACACATCAACTAATATTAATAACTTACTAGGGTTTAGAACAGGTGTATCCGTCCATATAAACATCTCCAAGTAATCTTCTATATGCAAAAAGTAATTAATACCTTTCCTATGAATGTTTCAATTTAGTTACCAAGTAATTTTAACTCACACTAGAATGACAGCAATTCACTGGAAGAAAAAGTGTACTGGGTCCGAGTAGGTTTGGATTGCAGGATCCATGGAAAAGTAATCACGGATGAACATAAATAGAACCGAAGCGAACAACTAAAAAAATTACGAACCCTGATTTTCCTCGGTAACATGGCTGAGGTCACCTTCTAAAAAAAAATCAATCAACATTCCCCAAAAAAGCTAGATAAAGACAGAGTGCAGGAAAAATGCACATATTTTGTTATTTCTTGGTTTTGACGTATAAAATCATAATATTCATATAACAGTATTAAACCCCAAAACATAAATAAGTCGCTAGATTTTCACAACTGAAAGCAGAGGCCTTTGGTTCAGCTGGCTAGCGTCTCGTTTGCAGAGGTAAGCTCTGCCGGTAGTCATGTGATTGATGAGCTAAATAGCATATCTGGAAGATCATGTGAGAACGCAGGGAGAGCTTGGTCATGACCCGTCCATCATCTTGAGTTGAGGCGAGGAGCAATCTGAGAAATAAAAACACGTGTTAATTTTTTTTTTTTTTGTAATTGAAATAATTTTTTGGATACATTACAATTCATTTCGTCAGCAATGCTCACCACAGAAAGGTGTCCATCCTTAGCCTTGGCTATCAGCAACTCTGAGCCGGATGTGAAATCTATGATCCCTTCTTTTCCTTGAGCCACATTGAACTTTATACTGTCCATGAGAGGGAAAGGAAAAGCTTTTATTCATAAAAGTATAATAACATAATTTCATAATCTGAGTTTTAAGACAGACTTGTGTTAATCTCAGAATTCTCAGAAGTTTTCACAAAATGATGCTTTTGCGCCTGCAACTCACCTTCCTTGGTTAATGTTAATGTTGTTGATCTTGTCAGCGCAGATAGCCACTTTGGTTAATGTCTCGATCACATGCTCATTCTGAAGCACCACATCACCCTGTGACACCAATACAGTTCACATATTCACTCTGACAACAGGAAGTTTAGCGCTTAATTAAGGTAAATAAACGCAAAAAAAAACGATCTTTGGTCTTACTTTCTGCTTATTGTCTTCACAAGCAACATGGAGAACGAACATGCCGTCACTTAGAGAGCTGACAGAAATCCCTACGGATAAAACAGAAGTGGTCAGTGTGTCACTTTTTTATTTGTTTTTGATTCTTTTGTTTTGTCATGACTGACTGAAATAAAGCATTCAAGTCTGCTTGAAAATGCATTTCAATTCAAATGACTGGCAAAAGTGAGCAGTTAGCTATAGCACATAAAGTGTATCTTTGCAACTAAACAGGTAAAGCTAGTACTCTTCTTTTTTTCTGTGTGCATTGTGTTTCTCCATTAAAATGTATTCTGAGATTAAATTTGTCCAGTGATTGATGTGGTAAGATTTCTTTGATTTCCAGTTTTGGAGAACTACCTTCTTAGTGACAGCTAGAGAGATGAGCAACGGATTCCTATATTTTTGTGAGATATGGATTTCAGAATGGTCGCCTATAAGACAAAGTATTGGAGATGATGGAAAGCTAGTATTCATGGTAGTAAAGCTAGTACTCATGGTAGGAAAGCTAGTAGTAAAGCTAGTACTCATGGTAGGAAAGCTAGTAGTAAAGCTAGTACTCATGGTAGGAAAGCTAGTACTCATGGTAGTAAAGCTAGTACTCATGGTAGGAAAGCTAGTACTCATGGTAGTAAAGCTAGTACTTATGGTAGAAAAGCTAGAACTCATGGTAGGAAAGCTAGTAGTAAAGCTAGTACTCATGGTAGTTAATCTAGTACTCATGGTAGTAAAGCTAGTACTCATTGTAGTAAAGCTAGTACTCATGGTAGGAAAGCTAGTACTCATGGTAGTAAAGCTAGTACTTATGGTAGAAAAGCTAGAACTCATGGTAGTAAAGCTAGTACTCATGGTAATAAATCTAGTACTCATGGTAGGAAAGCTAGTACTCATGGTAGTAAAGCTAGTACTTATGGTAGAAAAGCTAGAACTCATGGTAGGAAAGCTAGTACTCATGGTAGTAAAGCTAGTACTCATGGTAGTAAAGCTAGTACTTACGGTAGAAAAGCTAGAACTCATGGTAGTAAAGCTAGTACTCATGGTAATAAATCTAGTACTCATGGTAGTAAAGCTAGTACTTATGGTAGAAAAGCTAGAACTCATGGTAGGAAAGCTAGTACTCATGGTAGTGAAGCTAGTACTCATGGTAGTACACACATTGATAACGTAATGTGGAAATTGGAAGTAATGAACTCTGGTTTCAACCAAGCAGTCAAACAAAGTGTAAGAACAGTTTAAGACTTATTCTCTATCTCTCTTCCTTTTCACCTTTCAGTGAGCTGTAGTCGATCCGCTGTTTCAGTTTGGCCTCCTCCACAATGACGGCGCTGTTCGCCGTGAGCAGGAGCTGTCGGTTGCGGGCTTTGTATCCTTTTCTATCATACTTAGTCACTGGAACAGCGTACTGTAGGGAAAGACCGATGACGTTTAGATTACATTAGGAGAGACAATCTTTACATTCCATGTATTATCACAGATACTTCACAAATTTTTGGGTATGTTGCCTGAGGAAACACCTACAAACACTGAGAAATAGAGTCATGTACATTTTATCACATAATTCAGTCATGCAAAATGACAGACTCCTGGCTTCTTTGGTGAGACTGATGAATGTATTTATACAAAAAGAGTAGTGAACTATAGTCTGAACCACATTAAAGAGAGATTTTTGAGAAAAACAAAAAAACAAAACAACAACAACAACAAAATAACACTAGCCTAGAATTCAACCCACCTTCATCTTGTCATTTCCCAGAGCCTGTAGCACTTTAGGATTGATGTCTTCCCCATCTTTTGAACACACACACAGAAAACAATTAGAATATACAGCATAGAATATGAGTCTCCAAACTGAGGCTGAAAAAGAGGATGAAAACTCACTGAGCCTTGTCCCCATAAAAAGTTTTGGGACACTTTGTGGGTAGTTGTCCTTCTTGTCCTTAAAGAGTTCACTTGCTACCATCTTTTGCTCCAACTGCAATAGCAGATAATAAAGCTTCATTTCCAGAAACCCAAACATTAATTGTATTAAATAAATAATTTATATAACATTAAAATTGGGTATATAAAAATACACTATAATCAATAAATTATGATAAAATAAAACATTTATCTGTGTAAAACCAAATTCTTTTATTCGAAATTTAATCGTAATTTCCAGGAGCCCATCAAGTGAATTAATAAATATTATAAAGTAAAAAAAAAATAAATAAAAAAATGGACTAATAATACAATATAATTAAACAAAACAAAACTAAACTAAACTAAACTAAACTATAATAAAATAAAATAAAACGTGAGAGAGTGGTTCTGGGGGAAGCTTAATTTCCAGTAGCCCAACAATCAAGTGAATGAATGAATAAATATTATAATATAAAATATATAATACAAATGGACTAATAATAAATTAGAATGAATAATTATTTTAAAAAAATAAAATAATTAACTATGTAAAATGTCACACCTGGTGCTTCCATTCGGAGTTGATATTCTTGCAGTACTTCCACACCATGTTCTGCATGCAGAGTTTGCGGAGGTGCTCTGAAGCCTGTGAACAAAAGGAAGGCATAATCTCTCAGTGTATAGCCCTCAGGTCTAGAGGAGTTCATGATTGTACTAATAACGACTGATATCTCACCTCGATGAGGGCGGGAGGTGGCTTTGGCCAACTCTTATCCAGAACTGTTTTGGGCAGGCTCCTGTGCAACTTCATTAGGAACGAGTAGCGAACATAGTCCAGGAAGTACTCGTTCTCTGGGCAACGTGGCTGGTGGCGGTAGATGAAGCCTTTTATGAACCTGTAACAGTGATCACAGGCAAAAAAAAAAAAAAGTGAGCACAGCCTCTCTCACTGGGCAGAATCAGATTGCATGTGATTCCGTATTGACTATTGTACAAGTCAAGTCATGCACACAGACCTGCGGATGGTGTTGGCAGCCTCTCTTCTACGCTTTGCCTTCCTGCGGGCCAGAATACCTCTCCACCACGCTTGGATCCGGATTGCTGATTGTTTCATTTTACGATATTTGGTTTTTTGACTGTAGCCTCTCCAGGATGACTGCAGTTTGGTAGCTGTGCATAAAGAACAGATTGTAGAAGTTGAGGAGGACAGCAGACCATTCAGTTACTCAAGATATGCATTTGAATATGGCTCATACCAAGGCTGTGTTTTCTGACTTCTAGTGCATCTTCGGTTGCGAACAGGGTTTTGGGGAAGCGGATGAAGATTTTGGTCCTGTGAAAAAAAAGGAAAGGTGCCTTCATCTTTTCTGGTACCACAGAAATAATACTGATTTATAAATACTAATAAAATAAGAGTTGGCATTTTAGAACATTTGTGTAACCAACCTGCCGAGTTTGTACTCCTCGGGTTTGTAGCCGATGTGCTTGACGAGTGTGGACACTCCATCGACCAGGCGGCCATTCCAGGTGGGCCATGTGTCTGGACACAGGGATTTATACCTGAAACAGGAAACGTCAAGCAAGTTAGTTAAGTACAAACAGGAATCACTGTTTTCATTACATCTCTCGTTCCCTTTGACCTTCATTACCACTGAAGTCCACAGGAAGTGCTGAGCTTTTAAAAGAGGATCCGAAAGTATGAAATCTAACAGATTTTAAAAATATAAGCTTTTTTGTGCCTAAATCAGCAAATTTGGTTTAGTTGGCTAAGGCTAGTATAAACGACAAGTTCAAGCATATTGCGGGATACTGTTGAGGTTTGTTCAGTCACCCAGCAAGGCTACACTAGCAACAATTTCCCTATTATGCCAAAAAAATTTTTTCAGCATGAAAAAAATGGTTCAAATAGGTCTAAGTTTGTGGGTATTTTTTTTTTTTGTACCTTTGTAGGAAGGTCTCGTAGCGACGGCGATATGCAAACCCAGCTCTCCTCACCCGAAGGTTTTCCATCAGACCAAGATATTTTACTTGGTGCCTGATGAGGACTTCATCAAAGCGCCCTATAGAGAGAGATTTCAGTTTAACACTTTGTAAAATCATGCATGTAGTGTGTGTATAAAATCATAGATTTGCTGATATTTTTGAGAATAAGAGCTTATTAACGAACAAAAGATGCTAACAAATGAGAAGAGCAAAACAAAGGAGCTGATGAAGTAAGAGAGAATCAGACTGAGGGAATGAATGACTGCAGTTTAAACAATAGATCCATTAAAAAAAGAAGACATTTTGTTTTAAAAGACAACTTGTTTTATAGAGAGTTACATTTTTAGCTTATTATTCAGTTTAATTTAGCCAATTTAGCTTCATTTTTCCTAGATTTGCATAGCATATTGGGTCATGTTTTTAAATGTTTAATAATGACTAAATGTTTGATGGTTTAACATAAAAAAGTATAAAAAATACAATCGTATTCCCATATTATGTTCAAAAAACTATATTACTAATATTTGTTATGCCCTATAGCAACACAAAATTTTCTACATACCTTGGAGTACCATACAAATAACATGGTTTGTAAATATGGCAATAATCCAAAACAATGGAATACATGAAATTACTATTACATTGCCAAACAATACCATACTAATACTGTCCCACAGAAAGCGAACAGTTAAAAGGAATGAGAACAAGTATTAAGTATTAGTTAAACAGCACTAAAACTCAAGAGTATAGAACATTTCTCACAAACCTGCTTGCTTGGCATCATTAGGCTTTATGCAGCGCACGTAAGACGGTTCCTTAGACATCAGTATTTCCATCAATTTCGCCAGGCTGGTCTTGAACTGGGTTGCTGCCTGGTTGCAGCGAGCCAACGAAGCAAGGGAACAAGAAAAAGAGATGGACAGTGAGAAATAAGCAAGAACACAAGCGACAGTGTGCAAGTCCAGCCAGGCAGTGACAATGTGGGAGAAGCCAGTGGTCAACAATGAAAGCAAACAACTAAACAGCAGCCCACCCACTCTCAGCCAATGGAGCTCTGTGGAGTGGGCACTTGGAATTGGGGGGGGTTAGTGGTCACAGAGTGTCACTCACAGTCACAGAGTAGGGGGTTCAACAGTGTCAGGGAATTCCTCACAGTGTAGGTGGCAAGCAGAGATTCACAATCTCATGGACTGAGGCCAAGCTGCTGAGGTTTATGTATAAATGTTTATGAATGTGGAACGGATTCACAAACAAATGTTTGTTGTTTACAGTTCTGTGTAAGCATAAACAAACACACAACTGACAAAATATGTAACCTACTAGCAAAAAGAGCAATACATGGCAGGATGGATGGGTGTAACAGCCAGACAAACAGACAGACAGACAGACAGACAGACAGACAGACAGACAGACAGACAGACAGACAGACAGATAGATAGATAGATAGATAGATAGATAGATAGATAGATAGATAGATAGATAGATAGATAGATAGATAGATAGATAGATAGATAGATAGATAGATAGATAGATAGATAGATAGATAGATAGACAGACTGATAGACAGATAGATATATAGACAGACACAGAGAGAAATAGAAAGACATTGATAGAGCAACAGAAATAGATAGCAAGAAAGACAGAAATAGATAGATATTGTAAGACCAACAGAAATAGATAGATAGATAGATAACAGATAGATAGATAGATAGATAGACAGACAGACAGAGAGATAGACAGACAGACAGATAGACAGACTGATAGACAGATAGATATATAGACAGACAGAGAGAGAAATAGAAAGACATTGTAAGAGCAACAGAAATAGATAGATAGATAGATAGATAGATAGATAGATAGATAGATAGATAGATAGATAGATAGATAGATAGATAGATAGATAGATAGATCGATAGATAGATATAGATAGATAGACAGACAGACAGACAGATAGATAGATAGATAGATAGATAGATAGATAGATAGATAGATAGATAGATAGATAGATAGATAGATAGATAGATAGATAGATAGATAGACAGATAGACAGAGAGATAGATAGATAGATAGAGAGAGAAATAGACAGATAGATAGAGAACAGAAATAGACAGACAGATAGACAGATAGATAATAGATAGATAGAGAGAGATAGATAGATAGATAGATAGATAGATAGATAGATAGATAGATAGATAGATACATAGATACATAGATAGATAGATACCGTCTAGATACATAAATAGATAGATAGATAGATAGATAGATAGATAGATAGATAGATAGATAGATAGATAGATAGATAGATAGATAGATAGATAGATACATAGATACATAGATATAGATAGATACATAGATAGATAGATAGATAGATAGATAGATAGATAGATAGATAGATAGATAGATAGATAGATAGATAGATAGATAGATAGATAGATAGATAGATAGATAGATAGATAGATAGATACCGTCTCTGGCCGTTTCTTGTCTGTGAGCTCCTCTCGGTCAAAGCAGTGAGTGAGGATTTTATTTTCGGACATACACATGACCTGAACATACAGATACATTTACATGTTTAATAATTGGACATTTTAGAACAGATACTGTGTAGTGTATTTTAGTTTATAGTGTAACAGTGTATTTTTCTTATAATTTTCTTCTGGGCCCGTTCCCTCACCTCCTTCAGGTTTCTGAAAAGGAGATCATTGTTCTTGTCCAGGAAGCCTAGAAGATGGAAAATACACAATGACGTCAGTCAGCGCTCAGCCTGGGAAAGATCTGTGGGCATAAGAGCCTGCTCTTGTTCGATGACACGCTCTCTTTTTGTTTCTTAATTTTTTCTCTGCCCTCTGTTCAATAACTGACCGTTGACATTATAGTTGACTTCTCCAGCATAGTGGCTCAGTCTGAACTCCTCGCGACCCATCACTTTACGGGTTTTTCCATCAGCCAGCTTGTGACTGTAATATAGTCATATCGTATATATTGATATCTTTAGATGCTCAGGATATGATTTTAAGCATGATATTACATAGCATGACAAAAGAAGTGTGACGTGACTGACGTTACGAAGTGGGCGTGGCCACCGACAGTGTCCTCAAGCTTCTCCAGGAAGGTGATGTCACTGGCATCTCCAGGACGGAGACACTCTTCATCCTACAGAAAAGAGAGGAGAATAGTAGGTTTAAGCAGCTTAAGACAATATTTAATTAATACATTATTAATGAACGTAAACAAAGTGCATTCTCACCAGGATGGAAATGATTCCTTTAAACTTCTCCTCCACAAGATCACAAATGATCTTGTTGTTAAAATATTGCACAGGCTCCCACTAGAGAACAAAAAAACATGAGCATTACTGCATTTGAAACAAGTGGAAAATATTCAAGATTTGTGATGTTGTTTTTGCTATAAAATTCAAAGAACGCAAAATCAAGAGAATTCCCAGCCCACCCGCGAATCATGACCACAAATGCGCTTTCTTTAACAGTGTTTGCGTCAAAATGTTTTATCGGCTGTGTGAGAGGTCACGATTACCATAATAACAGCATGAAATAAAGCCCACTACACGTTTGCCCATAATGTGCCCATTGAGCTGTGATTAAGACCCCGTTCCACCAGCCCGCATATGAGTCACACATGCTGAGCTGTGTATGTATATGTGTATGGGGGATTCTCACCGTGATTCCCTCAGCTTCATATTCCTCCTGCTCCGACTTCAGAGTCAGTTCGATGAAGAGCTGCTGCAGCTTCTCATTACAATAGTTGATACAAAACTGCTCAAAACTAGACAGACAAAGAGAGGACGATTGAGATATCTTTGAAAATCAAAGTCTTGCTATATACTTCTGGAAAGAAAAACAATGTTAACTAAAATAATATACAAAATATTAAAGGTAGATTTATATATATATATATATATAATTTCGAATGTACAAAATATTATTAAAAATACAAAATATGAATATCTACATAAAACATGTTAAACAATTATAATAATATTTACATTTTTAATTAAAATATTTGATTAAATATTATTAAATGTAACAATATTAAATGGCATTTAATGATTTATTTTAAATCCTATTAAATTATTCACAGTAATATAAAATAGTGCTAACTTGTATAATATAAATAATATTACATTTGATATATTTACTTTACCTGTTGATCTGAAAGACTTCAAAACCATAGATGTCAAGCAGACCAATGACAGAAGCGTTCTTACTGTTAAATGAATCATCCTGTGAAACATTAAGAGCACAGAAATATTCAACAACAGCTGTGGCACACCATTCAGACTAAACATCCACAGACTGTAACATCATATGGTGAGCATGTGTTCCAATAACTCCCCCTCGGAACACTGGAGTAGTAATATTGTGTCATTTCTTAGCTTTCCCCACGTGGGGGCGCTACATATTTACATATTAGGTCACTAGACTCCATCAGAGAATTTGCAATACCATGGAGCTGATAAAGAGTATTTGACAGCAGAACAAGTCCATACCTTGAAGGCCAGAGAGTCGTTAATTTTGCTGACCAGCCAAGTAAAAGTACGACCGTATATGGCTTTAGATAAGGCATCCCGTGCTGAAGCTGCCTGCTCTTGATTTAAAGGACTACTCAGCTACAACCCAAACACAGACAGTGGAATTATGGGAAACATTCATAAACAATTATTACATATTGTACACACATACACCAACGGGAATGGGAAAAAAAATTAAGCAACACCACTATTTTATTAAAGATGGTTTGAATACAAGCTTTGAATTGAATGTGATTTGACATTCAATCACGTTTCAAGATTTTCACATTATTTTTTTTAGAAAATGTTAGTGGTGCTTTCGTATGTGATACCTGCCAGCCACTTGAAAGTCTCTATGATAGTTTGTTCCTTAGACATGACTCAGAACCCTAACATAATGTACTGTAAATCTATGAAAATCAATCAACTGCCAGTCAAAAATCATTAGTATGATTAATGATTCAAGAGTAATATCACACCTCTCCTTAAACAAGTTTTGAAAAATCCCATGTCCAAGTGTAAGTGTTAAGATGTACAGCTATTATGCTCAGTCAGTAGAAATATTGATGTTTGTCTTAGCAAAATGAAAAATCAATATTTTCACTCTAAATGATTGGGAACATACCTCTTCTCCTTTGGCAATGATCTTTTTATGCGTAAGAGCCTCTTTAAGAACAGTGCCGTCCACACCTAACAACTGCAATATCACAAATACACACACAAGCACAGTCAAAAACAACCCCCTGACATGGAGGTTTTAACACAGACAAAAGGTCATGCACATGTGGTCATAGCCCAGTGATATAAATAAACTGTCCTATTACCCTGGCTAAGTATTTAATCTGTGTTTCTGTAGTGATATAGGCACTACCACTGTCCTCTCCTCCATACTGGACATTCCCCAAGTGTAGTACACTGGCAATAATGTTCAGAAGCTCCTGTGGGGAAAGAGACGGGTGTGAATGTGATGAAAAATAAAGAGGAAGAACTTTCGGTTTCTAAGAGAAGAACATTGACTTATAGTTCATAGTGTCTGTGTATTGTGATTGGTCAATCATACCTCCACTTCATCATCAGTGAAGCCAATGACGCTGAGGGCTTTCCTCACCATCTTCCAGTCATTGCGGTCATTTATGGAGCTCACTTTGGGACAGTTGCCCTGAAAACATACACACACTCACTCAGCACAACAGAGGAAACCAAGGGAGGAGGGGCTCCTCTTGACTTTCTCGAACACCAGGGGAACGAGAGGAAGGGACATTCCTGCATACTTGTGGGAAAATGTATGATGCCATTTATGATGAAAACTCATACACAGTTCCAACATAAATATATGTGGTAAACTGAGCTGGGAATTTTTGGCGGGCTTTATTGACAATTTTATTGATAATGAAAGCCTGTTTCCACCTAAGAGTAAAAAAAAAAGAAAAGAAAAAAAAAAGTAATTCTGAGATAACGTTTGCAATACGACAAAGTCACAATGTGAAATATGAATCACGTTTTTTTAAAATAGTCGCAATTGTGGAAAATAAAGTAGTAAAAGCAAGAAATTCTTGCAACTGAGATAGTAATAACGACAAATAAAATAAATAATATCCTCGATGTTATGTTGATACTAGGGATTTTCCCCACTGGTTAATCGACATATGACAACACCAGTAATACCGGTGACTGAAGGAAAACGACAGTCCTATAAAGTATTGTGAACCGCATAATCAAATATAAAGAAGAAATATGAAGCAATTTAAAAAAAACAAAGTTAATTATATATATAAAATTAATATATTTAAGGTAATTTCAAAATATGCATATATATTAAAATATTTAAGTATTTTGACCAACTCGATTTTAGTTAATTTGCATTATTGTGTAATAATAAGATGTTTTGGCATGTTTTTCTTGTATCAACTCATTTTCTTTACAACATCATGGGCAATGTAGTTTTTCAATATGAATTCTGCCCTAAACACAACTAATTAAAATTTTTTTTAACGTTATTTCTTAAAATAATGCAGGTTAACAGCTTCAACAGAAGCAAATACTATCAATGAAAAACCTTGTAGCTCACAGTAAGGCTTATCGCAAGTTATCGCTAAAAATCTTCTCTTTTTTAACTCTGATGTGGAAACAAGCTTTTCATAATTAATGGAGGGACGACAGACAGAGACATAGAAATGGGAGCAAGACACTGACACAACATCAGATTTTAACCAGCATCTTTACTTGACCAGCATGTCCCAATGTGTCTGAAGCATGTGTGCTAACTACTAAGCCACAGCTTTTCCTTAAATGTACAGCCTTTCCATCTCAGACTTGGTCATCTGCTTTAACCATAACAAGTGTGTGAGGTCTGTCTCTCACCTTCACCAGATACTGGTACTGTTGGGCATTCTTCTCCAGGCCCAGCCTCCTCAGGAGATCTTCCTCCCCTCCTTCAATGAGCTGATAGAAGATGTGGAAGTTTCTCTCGCCATGGCTCTGGTGTACGACGCGTGATTTCTCCAGCAGGTAATTGAGGATGTGACCCCCTACTGGAGCACCCTGCCAACGGGGACACCCAAAGGGAGAAGCAGAGGGGATAATACCGGGTTTCTGACACGCATGCAAGCGCGCATAATTTCACACAAACACAAGCAGGTAAACACACAGATGGATGCAGCCAAATCCCCAAGCCAAGAAGAAAATTGTAGGGGTAAAGATGTATCGACAGAAGGTGGATCATAGCAATTGAGATGTGAGCTTTGCTTGATGATCATGTAAAAACATTAATATTGTTTAACAAATGATCAAACTCACCTTGAAGTCAAACTGAATGTCCATGTATTTCCCGAAGCGACTGGAATTGTCATTTCGTAAAGTTTTTGCATTTCCAAAAGCCTGAGAGAAGAGTTATTAAAAGGAAAATAAAGAATGTGTGAAGGAAAAATTATGAACAGAACAATTCAGTACAGCATATCTACAGAAAAACTTCATTAGTGCGCTTATACACACACTACTGGATCCACACACACTGCTATTTTACAGGGAAGCGCCACATCTGCGTAACATCTGGCAGAACGGCAGTCTGCGCGGCTTCCGTTGGCCTTTCAATTTTTAGACGTCCTTCATGTATGCCCCAGTCTTATCACACAGATAATAACAGTGGCGTATAATTACTGGAGAGATTTATACTGAAACCAGGAAAACAAACTGCTCAGAATAAACTCTGCTCTTTTCCTTGGCATCACTGAGAGTCATTCAGAGCATTTTCCGCTATGACAGCAGTCCAGGGCAACAATTACAGCACGTACTGGTCTCACCACTATACGCTGGCATTTGGAGATTAGTAAAATTGTACGTCATGATGAAACATGTTAGTTTAGATGTGCTGTGTACATGTTTACCTCCAGCACAGGGTTGGATTGTAGCAGGCGATCTTTGACGGTCTGCACGTGCTCACTGGCAGGGCAGGTGAAGGCGTAGTACTGCAGAACCTTCTTGGAGGCTTCTGTCTTTCCAGCACCACTCTCACCTGAGATGAGGATGCACTGGTCCCGTCTCTCAGTCCGCATGGAGCGGTACGCATTATCACCCACGGCATAACTGTATAGGGAATATGTCAAGATCATAAATCCTATTAATCCTGTTTTATTATTAAATAACATTCATTTTCATGTTTGGCTCTACAATATATATCATACACAGTCACACCAAGCTTTTTTTTAAACAGGTTCCTAAATAAGAACAACTACCACAAGGATGTGAGTTCACATGGTTGATGAATTGGACAACTGTTGTAGTCCCTATTTAGCAAATAAAAACCATTAAAACCATTAGCCTTCCCATTGGCCTAGTCTACACAATAGAAGAGAGCAGAACAGTGGGTAATAATGACTTCTTTCTGATGCCTTACATGTGAGGTGAGACTTCATAGAAATTGACGCCCCTGTATCGTTCCATATGCTGTTTAGTGTAAATCTCCAGCTCTTTGTAGGGGTTCACTGACACCAGCACTGAGCCAATGTATGTCTGTTGGAGAAAGATAAACAAAAGGGGTCACATCAATACTCCGGGCTTTGAGCTTTAAGGGTGAATAGAACAGCAACAACAGCTCTTACATAAATAAGGTTCTCCTTGAAGCGCTTGCGGAGGTTCTCGATGAACGCCACCTCGCTGGTGTGGTTCTCCAGCAGGACAAAGTCCTGCACGCCCACCCGGTCCCTGGCTGTCAGGGCGCTCTCCATCATGACCCGGATTCCGTCACTGCCCACAGCCTGATGGAGAAAGAGCAGATTTGAGATACAGAATCACACTTGCAGCCTCTAGACACAGAGCAGCGCGAGGTGATATATAAACACTGCAACACATAGCATGCCAAGGCCCTCTGAGAGCCTTGAGAATACACTCAACCACTCCCTCATAACCCCTCCCATTTCATATCACACACAGACTTCAGCTGATTTGAAACCAAGCTAAATAAAGCTTTTAATTTAAAGCATTTGAATTAGGTATTTCTCACTGAACCACACATGCCATTGTAAACAAGGTGTCACCATTAATGGATTTGTGTCGAGCATAATATCAGGTTAAAGTTAATACTCTAAAACACTAAAAAGTACCAGGAAGCACTACTATGACTTTTTTAATAAGGTACCACAGTAATACCATGAATCTTTTTTAGAGTTTAGAATAAATCGATTTTATCGATTAACTCGAATGTCTAGTTTACGTTGACTGTTTTCTCTTTAACATCCGCAGATGTTCCCCTCTGGGCTCCCGTAGTTTCAAACGGCCTCAGCATTTGCCATAGAGTTACACAAACAACATGGCAAATGAACAAGACTGAAGCAGCATAAGTACACCCGCCGAAAAAAAAAAAAAAAAAATGTACAAACCGAATCTGCAGGGCTGCCAACTTACTGTAAGATTCGCGCAATTGTCACTTTTTACACACTCTCACGACATCCATTTTCTCACGCAGAGAAAAATCGTGAAGCAAAGAGGACACTGACACCGACAGACAAGACAGAGAAGGTTACTATTTATATGAAAAATTCTCAGCTCTCAGATTCGGTCAATTTAATTACGAAATGCAAACAATAAACACTGTTTTGGCACTTGTAAATGTGACGTGACAGATCGCTGACAGATCTCAGTTCAAGCGGCACATGAACCGATCATCTTTTACTCTTTACTACTAGTTAACAGTAAATAAACATGAATGATCAATAGGTAATTTGAAAGATACAGTTCAACTTAAGTTAACTAAATGTAATAAAATCGATCGATAAGGGTGAATATTGAATCGATATTGAATCAAGAGCAGAATCAAATCACAAGAATTGAACTGAAAAGTTTGTGTCAAACAATAATAAAAACAGTAGCATACCAGTGATTGCACCATGTAAACATTGTGTTGTCACTAAACTTAATAAAGTTATGTTTTGCCAAATAAATGTTTTGCCAATCACAACATACTTCCCAATCCAAATCCACTATTTTATTTTATGTTATGTTATGTTACGTTACGTTATGTTGTGTTACATTTTCACTGTTCACAAAGGCCTGCCATCTTGTCTTTTTGGCTTGTTGTTACCAATAGCACTTTAACTCCAAGGGGAAATCCAGATCAAATCCCAGAAGGGAAAATCAAAACTTTTTATTTTTATTTTGCAGCTGCAGTATTTCTTGAGCAGCAAATCAGCATAATAGAATGATTTCTGAAGGATCATGTAACACTGAAGACTGGAGAAATTGTGCTGAAAATTCAGCTTTGCATTACAGGAATAAATTACATTTTAAAATATAAGGTCAATATAAGATCACTAATCTTTCATGCTCATTTACCAAATTTAACTAAGAATTTAAAAACACTGTTAAAAGTAATCTTTAGCAAAACTTTTTTTCATGCATAGACATAAAAACATTGGATTTTAAAATCAGCCATTTAGTGCATTGGCCAAAAAATTACTCATCTCAACAAGGTATTATTTGAAGTACCATATAAACACTGTTGCATAACCTATTAATACTGCAATCATCATAAGTATCATGGTACACCTGTCACAGCATTACCATCTGATCCCATCATCGCTCCATGGCACCACCACAGGACTATTTAAAAGGGTACAACAAGGCTGTTTTCTCTATCATTAACTTGATAACATTACGTTTACAAAGAAACAAGAAGCTCTAAACCATAAATTTTCACACTTAAACCACAACTGTGACTACATCACTGCAAACACCACCCAAATTCAAGTGTGCTGTGAAAACAGAAACACAATCATACTCACATCTATTACCACATCTGTATCTTTAAAGTGAAAACCTTTCTCTGCAATGGAGGCCTGAGTTTTCCGCATTAGATCGCCAAAATTTGAAAAATCCATGGTGTCGATGGTCGAAAACCTAAGCTGTCGATACTTGTCCAGAGATGCTCTTTAGCTCAGGCATAAATTAGTAGGACACAAAAATGTACTAATTTCTAGCAGGTCACTTGTCATCTGATGTCTGTAATCCTGATCAAAGAGGACTATGGGTGACACTTCCTAGCTTGAAACAGAAAAGAGCACTTACACCCACTCACACACACACACCCTCAGATGAACAAATGCATGATTATGCATTGAAATACACACAGTCACATTGTGTGAATGCACCAGCTGCCACGGCTGTTGTTTTGCTATTGACACAGCAGCGGCCATTCCCTAGAGGGAGAGACAGAGAGAGATAGATACAGCACACCTGAGAAAGCACTTTAATTAAGGTGATGTACAACAACTACAACAGAACCAAAAGAGAGGGAGGCTAACGGTGGGAAAAAACAAGCAGTAAGAAAAACATAACAGCCGAGCGGGAACAGTCGACAAGTGTAGTGCCAGGAAGTGACTTCATTCCCAATCCGTCAGCTTGCTGAATGCCCCAACAGAGCAGCATCAACTCTGAAAGTCTGACACAGCTTTGCAAACTTTGAATTTCCAGCTCAAATCTGGTTTCATGCAATCTGCAAACAACCCACGTGGAATCCAGTCTTCACCAATTAAACACAAACCACTGCATTTCAATCAGATCCAGATCAAAATTCAAGTGTAATTCATCTTTCAGGACAAAACCTGGACAAATGCAGAAAAAATATTGCAGTGTCAAGGAGTTCAGAGAGAATAGTTCATAGCTATACGGTTGCTAGGGTGATCTGGATGGTTGCTAGGGGGTTATTTTACTGGCTCAAATGTAGTAGTGTATATTCGATTCAAACAAATCATTCAAACAATTCCCAACGATCATATTTGAAAAACAAATTACAATAATGTGTGCAGTGAACATACAACATAATTAATCTTGTCTTAATCACATCTACTTTGTTTGTCTTTGTTATTTGTCTGTATATTCTATTGCAGTGACACAGAACAGACAGATAATAATTGGTGGTGAAGTCATAATCAAAACTAAACATGCTGGTTAGACAGACGATGATATCATCAGCTGGTCAACTCAAGAATAATATGTCCAGCCCAAAGCTTTGTTTACAAAAGAAATAATAGGTTAGCTATGTTACATCACAACCATGGAAACATCTAGATTTGTGCCGAATGAGAGAGGAACATGAGCCCATAAATTTAAGCTTAAACAGAAAATGGCAAAATGCCCAGCTTGATGAGTATTTGCCTTAACGCCGCCTGTTATGTCTTAAGTGAACATAAACACAACAGTTGAGAAAAAAAAGTCACATGTGTGTTGTGTGTATTGGATCTGTGCAATGAATCATTCTCAAAGTGACAGCAGCCTAATATTCCTGCTGCCGTCTGTGTAATTAATGTTAATCAAACAAGAAAAGACAGAGAAAATCACTCATTGCTCTTTAGTAGATTTAGTATGATTCATCTACACTCACCTAAAGGATTATTAGGAACACCCCTTTCGCCTTCAGAACTGCCTTAATTCTACGTGGCATTTATTCAACAAAGTGCTGAAAGCATTCTTTAGAAATGTTGGCCCATATTGATAGGATAGCATCTTGCAGTTGATGGAGATTTGTGGGATGCACGTCCAGGGCACGAAGCTCCCGTTCCACCACATCCCAAAGATGCTCTATTGGGTTGAGATCTGGTGACTTTGGGGGCCATTTTAGTGCAGTGAACTCATAGTCATGTTCAAGAAACCAATTTGAAATGATTCGAGCTTTGTGACATGGTGCATTATCCTGCTGGAAGTAGCCATCAGAGGATGGGTACATGCATGGTGGCCATAAAGGGATGGACATGGTCAGAAACAATGCTCAGGTAGGTCGTGGCATTTAACCGATGCCCAATTGGCACTAAGGGGCCTAAAGTGTGCCAAGAAAACATACCCCACACCATTACACCACCACCACCAGCCTGCACAGTGGTAACAAGGCATGATGGATCCATGTTCTCATTCTGTTTACGCCAAATTCTGACTCTACCATCTGAATGTCTCAACAGAAATCGAGACTCATTAGACCAGGCAGCATTTTTTTGGCTGGTCTGATGACCAGGCAAAAAAATGTCTGAAGGGTCTCTGAAGGGAAAAAATTCTAGGGTCTTTGTAAACCTTAGAAATGGTTGTGCGTGAAAATCCCAGTAACGGAGCAGATTGTGAAATACTCAGACCGGCCCATCTGGCACAAACAGCCATGACACGCTAAAAATTGCTTAAATCACCTTTCTATCCCATTCTGACATTCGGTTTGGAGTTCAGGAGATTGTCTTGACCAGGACCACACCCCTAAATGCATTGAAGCAACTGCCATGTGATTGGTTGATTAAATAATTGCATTAACGAGAAATTGAACAGATGTTCCTAAAAATCCTTTAGGTAGGTATATATTTAATGTATACAGTGAAGACTATGCAGTGTTGTTTTACATTTGATACTTTCTGTTGATAAAGACTGTTTTGTTTTTTATTTTTATTGTTTATTTCACTGCTATATTTTTTAGGCTCTAAGCTGTTCCTAATAACCTCAGGGAATGGAATGTATTGCACATGTTTATTGCCAATAAATAAAGAGTTATAAATTCATGATACTTTCTCATCTCTTATTTTTTATACTTAAAATATACTGTTGTTAAGAATGGTATTATATATTTCGGTGATCGGTATCGGTGATCGTATCAGCCAATATTGTTTCCACTGACATCGGCCCCCAAAATCCTGATCGGAGCACCCTTAGTTATCTGGACATCAGATGTAAAATCCCTTTGAGCTGCCAAAACCCAACATAAATGAATCCAAACACTAATCTACACCAATAAATATGCTATAACCAGAAGGCAGACTCTTGTCCCACCAAGTCTCCTTCCTAAGCTACTTTCTCAAGAAACAGGCGTCATTACGCCATTGTCCTTCTTTATGGATTTGATTTCCTGCTCCCACCCCTGGTCCCCTTCCCCATGCTTTCTGGTCTACAAGCTACAACCCTTTGCCATGTGCTCAATTTTTCCAAATGCTGATTTAAAAAAATAATGACTGTGGGCAAATGATTCACTCCATTTCACTTTAACCTTCTTTAAAAAATAAATAACAAGAAGGGAGAGATTTGTGCTAACAAAAGGATTTGGAAGAATCAAACAATAATTGCCTTTTGCTTGACCTTCCAAAATCCTACCGATTTGCTCAGTTCTTGTAAGCAGAGCTGTGCAGGGAGATATGCCGAGTCAATCTGCCTTCGTCAGCACTTCTCACATTGCAAGAAGACATTGGGGGAGAAGACTGATAGGGACCAGAGCTATGATTACAAAGATCGATTTTTTGAAAGAGTGAACGAGCAAGTCAAACAGTCCAATATTTAATTTCTCTAAGGGTAAGTCAGTGATTCAGACCAGTTTACAAGTCCTGGTCGATGAACAAGAGGAGAATGTGTTGTTCATAATTAATGAAGGCAGTGGATAAAGGGCACATTCCTAGATATCCAGAGCAAAGTCATGTGCTCCTCCCCTTTTCACCGGGAATGGTGAAGACTGGCGCAAAGTAAATCTTGTCTGCTTGCTTATGATTTCAAGCTTTTGAGGTTACCAACTGTTTCCATTCTGATTGAGTCATCTGGCTCACTTGTTACCTCGCTCTTCTTTCCTCTTCTGGTTGGCAGCAGGAAAGAACAAGGGGTGGAGACACACAGAATTTTGTAGAGGGGCACAGCTACATTAAAAACAATGATAGATTCATAAAGGTGTTTTTTCCAAGTATGGCCACATTATTGTCCAAGCAGAATATTAAAACTACAAAAGAGTCATCTTTTTGTGTTTATTTTATTATTAATAATTATTTAATTCAATATTTATTGTATAAAAATGATTTCTTGTATGAAAACAACTTTACCCCAATAGACAAGTATAACTGCCAAATTAGTAGTTTAAAGGGATACTCCACTTTTTTTGGGAAATAGGCTCATTTTACAACTCCCCCAGAGTTAAACAGTTGAGTTTTACCATTTTCAAATGCATTCAGACGATTTTCTGATATTTAGAAGAATATCAATAACCAGACAGTTTCTGGTCTCATTGACTTCCATAGCTACTATGGATGTCAATGAGACCAGAAACTGTCTGGTTACTAATATTTTTCTAAATATCAGAAAATCGGCTGAATGGTTTAGAAAATGGTAAAACACAACTGTTTAACTCTGGGGGAGTCGTAAAATGAGCCTATTTCTCAAAAAAGGGGAGTATCCCTTTGAGTTAAAATGTAATTTCCACTACTAAAGCTGTTAAATACAAAGACATTACACTAGTGGAAATTTTTATGATACTTCAGAAAAAAAGGACAACATTGACAGATTGATTTTAGAATAAACTGGTCAGAATATGAAATCTTTTAGGAAAGTCAATTTACTCAAATGTACGCAAGGGCCAGAGGTGCCCATATTTTAAAAAAAACACTCTTAAATCAAAGAGGCTTCCCAAAATATTAAAACCAATGATAATAAGTGTGAAGGAGGAGTGTGGGGTTTCTTGCTTGTTTATTTTCCTTTTTTTGTTTTTTGGAAAGTGCAAAAAGATCAGACTCCTGCAGATTAGATTAATGCAGCTGGTCAGAGGGGGAAAACATATTTAGCACTTCTTCAAATCTAAAGCAACTTTTTTTGCCCCTGTTTTGCATGTCAACAATAAAGAGCTTCTTCTTTGCCATGAAACTGAGAGTGCTTAAAACAATCAAAATCTGCAGAAACCCCAACATGTGCCTTTCCGCACATCATATTATAGTATCCTTTAATCAAGCCATATTCAGCAACAAATCTTCACAGAAGATGTCTTACAATGCTCATCTAATTACCACCACCCTGATGGTGAGAAATTCCATGGGTGGCATTGTAATTCACGCCAGTGTGCTGAGTCGATGGCTGTCCTTGTGTCGAGGGAAAGTCCGCTGGTGGCTGTCAAACTCAAGGGGGAAAGTTGACAGACAGGTGTGACTGCTCTGTCCAAACAGGTGAAGAGTCTTGCATCATATGCACCCCCTCCACATGCGAAACTCACTAACATACTTTTTGACTAGGAAAAGATAAAGTGACCGGTTATCCTTCATTTCAGCCTGCCGGACAATGCAAGGCATTCATGTCCAGAGGGCATTTGAAGAGCATGACTCGGGAGAACTGTAAACTGCTTAAAGGGCCGTCACAGTATTTCCGGCTAGTTTAATTCTTACAGCATTTACACAATCATATATAGATGCAAAGCTACGGCCTTCCTAAATATCTAAATAAGACTAACCGTTTCATTTCTCCAAGGTCACTCAGAGCAACATGTCACTATGTAAACTTAATTTCCTCTTCCTAAGGTTTGGATCTTCCTGAGTAGTGCAGCTGTTTAGCAATTCAATGGAATCTCATATGAAACTGCACCAGATACCATAAATCTCATGTCAGACATTCATCATCCATCTGCACTTATTTGCCTACAACAAAATGTGCACATCTAAAGTACTGCCGACCACAAGGTGTGTTTATTTGAATATGAAATGATGCTTTGCAGCAAATGACACGCGTAGCGTATCATGACATTGAATGAGTGAAAGATTAAACGATGACGGTCTCAAGTGCTTGTTATTGAAGTTTTTGTGGGGTTTCAGAGAAGGTCGTGGATGACACAGACAGGAAGAAATGTAGTAGGGTGGAATGGCTCGATGACAGAGGCCAGTTTCTTTATCTCTCTCACTCTCGCTCTAGCCTGGAATTTAACAGTGACTGCTGCTGGTTCAAAGCCAGAGATTGCTTCACTGAGAGACGACACTATGGCATGAACATAGATACTGGTTGTCACAGTGTTCAGCATGAAAGAAGGTCCCAAGATAGGATAAGCACCTGATAGGACCAACAAAACTCAAAAATGATTTTCACTATTTATCACTATTTCACTATATGACTGAGACTAGGGATCAGTCGATATTCATGCCCGCGTTGTCAAAGTCTTCTTTAATGTACAACCTAGTCAATGGATAACACATTCAAAAATGTACTTATTAACAACATGACATCATGACTTTTGCGTAAACATACGCCACTTTCAAGTCAAGTGCCGTGTTATCTATACGCATTTTTAGCTATCCGTGTGTATGTCTACGCCGTTAAATGTCCGAGTGATTCCGCGTGTATGCACACGCTGTTAAATGTCCGAGCAAAACGAAGCAAAATGTAGATCTACATCTGGGGAGCGATATGTTTTTTCCTAGGATGGTAGGGGAAGACTCATAAATGGAGACTCATAAACCCCAGTGACGGGTAGGTTTAGGGACGGGGTTGGGGTAGGTCATATATTTATGTATACAGGAATGTAACGTTAAGTCAACAGTGTTCATAAACACGCTGAAAAGCGATTATGTGTGTTGATAGCGCGCCAAAAATGAAAATACGAATTGGCGTATCATAAATATGCCATTTCATGAGATCAGTCTGTTATTAAAATGAAAAAAATAGTTGAATTTCAGTGAAATACCTAAACCTCAGGCGCTATAAATTATTATAACAAATTTGTAAAACTGTTTACCGTCTCACACACACTATACACATATATGTACATTTGTATATGTGTGTCTATGTGTGAGTGTGTACATTACCACTTAGATGGATAGATAGATACATACATGATTCCTTATGTGTCATATTTGCATTCCAGCCATGCAGCAAACCATTACATATTCTAAACACAAAATGAATTGGACCAGAACCACATATTTCACTTTCATAAGACCCTCACTGACATTGCAGAAATCTCCCAGCTGCTTTTGTTTAGTATGGAGCATGCTGTGGTTCTTACCATGCCTCGATACTTCATCTTCCCGTTCGTCCCAGCTTGTTGCTGCAAGGGTATGAATTATTAGTATTTCCAAAACAGCGGCTCTCACTTGAGAAAGTGTACAGAGTTTGTTATTTTAACTTTGTCTGCACCATGTGTGGGAGCGTCCCAGCTGCCATTTCTTCAGCTTTAACTTTCCTCTCCTTCCCTTAGTCTCTCTCTCTCACTCCCTCCCTCCCTCTCTACCCCCTCGCTGCCTACGAAGGCACAAATCAGTCCTTCTGAAAAGTGACACACTCCACCTCTCTGCCTTCCTCGACTCATTTGCTCTGTCCTCCTGCAATGGGATTTTCAGTGAAAGCTAAAACTTTCCAGCTCCCCTGTACTAGCCCTGCATGTGCCTGCCCTCAAAAACCATCCTGTGCCTCTTTAAGAAAATATTACACACAAAACGTGAACGAAATAATATAGGAAAACATGTCGTCTCATGCTGGTTTTTGGAACTCGGGAAAGCTCTGTACCTAGCATTGCATGTTGGATGAAATGCAGCTAGTGATTTTCCCAAGTGAATTTTCCTCCTCCTCTCTCCGTCCATGCCGCCCAAGTGCATGCTGAAGCGAATCTGAGGCAGATTTCAGATAGGATCCGTCAAGGAGGTAATTAATGTGCTCAAACGTGGCTCAGTTGCCCGAGAAAGAAAAACACAGTCTCTTGCACAGTACACAGTGCACAGACCACAATCTCTTACGGTGCTTAACTTTTAGTTTATAACCTGATGTCACTCACAGGCATACCACTTTAACACATATAATTTATGGCTATTGTTGCTGTGAGATAAATAGATAAAGAAAGAGATAGTACTGATAAAATGAAGGATAAAACCAAGAAAATTATTTGTATTCGGCTAGAAAAATTGTCAAAGTCTTACGAAAGCTCTCTTGAGACTGAAAAAAAAAACGGCTATGCATCAGCACTTTTGTTTTATGGAGGGAAAAGGGTTAATGTACAAAGACACACCCCATTTTCTCCTCTCTACCCAGTAAGAACACAACACACCACCTGTTCAGTCCACACACACACAAGACAGCACTCAGGTAAAACCTTAACCAAGGTCACTTCCACTGACCATAAACAAAGCAGCGCCCTCTACTGGACACTCCAAATGACATAACTGTGCGCGGGGAAGCAGGATTTAATTTAAGTTGCAAAACATAGGAATGCAGCATTGCACACTGTGTTAAGTTTCATATAAATCCTCCCCTATTCTTTCGGTCCCATCAATCTCTCATTCGCACTCGCTCCCTTTCCCACTTACTTATGCCAACATAATCAGAGACCCCGCCTGCAGGAATCTAAGTAATATTTTCCAGACGGTGTGAGCCGCTCTCTCTTTCTCTCTGGGAACATTAACATTACAGGTTCAGCGTGTAAGAAGAGCAGGCACAATTATATCACTGGACATTATATTTGCTCTCGACCTGCTAAGCATGCAAAAACTTTATGAATTTATGACGAGTGGCTGCAGTCAATGGATTTCAATGGTTGTCTAAGGAACAGGATAAATAAACAGCGGTTTATAAATCAACCCACTGTCTGAACCGGGTTACTTTGATCCATCTTACAAGCTGTCTTAAGGCCATCCTTAATATCGGGCAATAAGGCAATTCGTTAGCGCTCCACCTTACTGTAGAACTGAGCCAAATATGATAGTGCAAAGCTCTACTGATAAAGAAGAGATAGACAGAACTTAAAGCAATAGTTGTTTTTGAAATGAAAAAGAAAAAGTAAAACTTTTTTCACATCCCACTTCCATACAACAAAGGCAATATGAGTCAAAATCTGCTAAATGTAAAAAATCATCTAAAAATGTATCACCTTTTATTGGAAAATGAACATTTTATCAAACTTTGATAGGGCGGGGCAACGATTAATCCCGATTAATCGCATCCAAAATAAACGTTTGTGTTTACATAATACATGTGTGTGTACTATGTATAATTACTATGTATATAAAAATTCACACACGTGCATGTATATATTTAAGAAAAATGTGTTAATAATTTATAAAATATTAATATATATATATATATATATATATATATATATATATATATGAATGTGTGTGTATTTATATATGCTAAATAATTATACACACTACACACACACACATATATTATGTAAACAAAAACTTTTATTTTGGATGCGATTAATCGTGATTAATCGTTGCCCAGCCCTAAACTTTGATAATTACCTAAATCTTCTAAGGCACTTAATCTATTTTGGTGCTGAAACTACATTCTATAAAAATAAAAAAATGCCAAAAATGTCAAAACCAACCCATGTTGAACAATGTTCACTATCCCAGTGATTTTTTTTTTTTCAATTGGATTGGTGTTTATTCTCTTCAGCATGAAGTATTTCACTCAGTTCCCTGATCAGTCCAATTAAATTTCAGCGAATGAAGAACAAATTTATACTTGCGTGCATTTTGCATTACGTACTTTGTCATCTCTGACAGTAAGCATGTTGAAGCCACTCAAGCAGCCATTTTCACCCACTTCTCGGAAAGCGATAATGTAGCCAAAACATCCGGTCGTGTGCGTGTTCTCCCTGGACATCTGTTTCTCACAAATACTACCGTGTATTGTGTCCATCATTTTTTGACAGACATCGATGTCTTGCTATCCAAATGATGTGGATTTGAAAACAGATGGATCATAAGGTAATACGTTCTTAGCCTGCAAGTATTCAGTGAACTGATTGATGCCGATTAACTGCCAGCCTAAGCTTTTGACGGATGTGATAACGTGCGCGAGGAGTGAACAATGTTTGATTTTTAGGTAATTATAAAACGTGCTGGAGATGTTCAAAATGCTTTTTGCGAAGTTCATTATACTTTACGGAGTGAAGTTTATTCCGTGGCTTAAATAAATTCCACGTTACTCAGAGTGACATGTTCACCTTGTCAAAAATGTTACATTAAGTTAGGTTGTCGCAAATTTGTTGAATTAAGAATCAAGTTAATTTTTTTTTACCATTTGATGCGTCTGTTATTAAAAAAACATTTAAACATAAAACTGAAAAAATCACTTATTAAATCACTTGTTATTACACCATTTTGACTCATATATGGAATGTGGGATCAAAACTACAACAATGAATGTCAAATGTGAATGATACATAAATGTATATACTGCTCAAAATATAATTTAATAATATATAACATTACAATTAAAGACATCATAAATGTAATAATTATTACTAATTTTTCGCATACATTTTAAAATCATTAAATACACATGATTAAATTAAATTAAAATACAAGTTCTGCATTGGATCATTTATGTACTTGTGTATTGGGGCAGTTTATTTATTTATTATTATTCGCATTACTTCATTTAGTTATTCAGAGTTGTTGACTATGTATGTACACAAAACAGCTACTTGGACATTCTGTAAAATATCTTCTTTTGTGTTCCTTAAGAAAGTAAGTCATACAGGTTTGAAACGACATAAACAGCTAATTTTTGAATGACCTTTTCCTGTAAGAGATGGCATAAAGCATCAACCACTGTGTCAGAATGAGTGTGCCAGACTCTCTGAACTCAGAGTCTTCCTTCAGGTCACTGTAAAAGCAGGACTCACACACATCCTCACATGGCGTTTTGGCGGAGAAACAAACACTCTGAGGTTTTGTTTGTTATGTGGGTCATTCTATTCCTTAAAGTGGTCAAATTACATCCGTGGGAAATTAGCAATGGAAACTCTGGCTTTTTTCCCCTGCATGCCTGTCGCTTATACACGCATTTTAGGGCACTTTCAGGGTCAATGCCCTTCACTTCCTCTCTCTTTATCACTCAATCTACAGAACACATTCCACACGCAGAATTTTCTCATTTGAGTAATTTAAGTTTGCATACTTGTAGCCCACAACGCTAAAGTATTTCCTTCACTTGAGATGGCATAAGTACACAATACACAGTCGGTAAGATTTTTTCAATGTTTTTGAAAAAAGTCTCTTATGTTCACCAAGGCTGCTTTTATTTGAACTAATATTGCAATTTAACTAATTACAATTTAAAACTTTTTTCTATTTTACCATGATATTTTAAACTGTAATTTATTCCTATGATGAAAAGCTGAATTTTCAGCATCATTACTCGTCTTCAGTGTCACACGATCCTTCAGAAATCATTCAAATATTTTTATGGAAAACAAGATACATTGTTTTTCTATTTAATAAAATATAAAAACAGCATTTATTTATTTATTTAAAAAAAATGTATAAATGTAAGTCTTTACTACCACTTTTGATCCATTCGATACATCCTTGCTTAATAAAAGTATTCATTATTTTAAAATATATATCAAATTTACCAACCCCCCAAAAATGTCCAGCTTTCTATAGTATTGTGACATACTACCACATCAGACAAATGCGTATTAATACCAAATATTGTTTCCATTTTTATGTAAACAACATTAACATCTATAGCTAGCTAAATTCATTCTTACTAAACAGTAACTTCAAAACTGTTGTCCAACAGGGTTGTGAACAATAAAACTCATACATGGATGGACAGACTTCAAACAAAGATCTACAGAATTATTAGGATAAATTATCCGCCACCTTGAAGATGCTTTTATAGGATGCACAAATTCTAATATTATATACTATTTAGAACAAACAGAATGCAAATTGTGTACCAATTGTTTTCTAAAAACCCTCTTAAAAACTCCGGAACAATAGGACAGCAATTAATGATGCAAATCCTAAAATACATGACTTTTTTATTTTCAAATGGGGAAGTCTGTGTATGCAGCCTGGCACATGTTTCCCCCACTGCTGATGGCCTCTCAGAGATGAGTCATAGTTAAGTCACTCAGGAACCCATGCACAAACAAATCCATTTTCAATCCCTTTTGTCCCTGACCACAATCATCTGTCCACATCATTTATTTGAAATTGGATCCTGGTCGGGACCTATATGATGTGGGCGAGAGGCATTTTAATTCAAATTGTGTGTAATGAGACTTATGAAAATATTTGGTCTTCTTTCTACTTGCTCAATCCGTTCCCACCTCCTTTACTTCTTTTTTCTCTCTCTTTGCCCCTCCCTCCTTCTCTCCGCCTACTGTTACAAGCCTATTTATACTCTCACACTAGGACAGGTCTATTTGTAGAAGCGGTTGTGTTGGCCAGAAGACGGTACAGAGGGGCAGAAGATCAAAGCTATAAACGTTTATTGCCGTGCTATCCTTCAACAATATGGCCAGCAATGAAGTTAAGTAAAGAGGAGATCCTGAGTGTAATGAATGAACTTCTAAACCTAGTTGGGTTTAACTGGAATAAGAAACACACGTCCTCTGTGTTCTTCAACTCTTCACCTGAAGAAGGCTGTTATTTGCTTTATTATGATCTTGCTTTCACTTTTCACATTTGTCCATGACTTAAATGGATGGATCACGCAAAAATTACCAACAATGTTTCTCTTCCATGAACAGAGAAATTTTGAAGAACGTCCTGGTTGCACTTTTTCATGCAATTACAATCAATGAGGACTTTCAAGCTCCAAAAGACACAATAATCACCAAAAAAGTAGCCATATGACAGGTTTGTGTTATGTCGAGACCTAATTTAAGTCATTATTCAAGAATCAGGGTGACACATTTGGGCGAACCATCCCTTTAATGTCCCTTCCTTACTGTGACTATCCCTGAGAATATGGTTGCAAAAAAAATCCAACAAAGAAAATAAGTCCTTCTTTGTTTACTAATGTGTCAGGGCCTTGAGCAAACAATGGGAGTGGTGAGAAAAGCCTGATACTGGGAAAAAGCCCAAAGTATCATGGGAAACGGAGGATGGGAATGACATGAGGGCCGGTGAGTGAATAAAGAAAAAAAGTGGAATATTTTTTTTACATTTATGAGACCTACAGGGGGAAGCAGACTCATACAAAGAAAGTAAACCAAAAAGCCACCTACGGGGACGCCCATTAAACATGATATTTGAAAGGTTGTACATGAGGAAGGGAGGTGTATGTTGGAGGAGAAAACGCAGGGAGAAAGCTGATAGTGTGTGATGTCAGAACAGAAGAATGTAATGTGGGTGTTAAACAGTCAGCACAGGACTGCATGGGGACAACAAGAGAAAGAGAGAGTGAGAGGTAAAGACGGGGGAAACCCATAGCGTCTCACCAGAATGTAGAAATCAATGTTGTGATCTAACTAAACAGGGTCACTGTGGCAACGTGCGTCAGGAAGTTGTAAGTTGACTGAGAGTGAAGCTCGCAGCTACATTTGCTTCTTTCGTTTCCTCTCATCCTTTCTTCATCTGGGCTTTTTGAGTCAGAGTACCTCACATGGTGGTGTAAGCTTGCTCCACTGAACAGGACGAACACATTTCCAGACAACCTGGAGGCTTTAAAATGATGTGTTTTCTGGACAAGAAAGAAGGTTCCTCTCCAAAACCCAACCGGGCTCATGTCCATGGCACATTAATCATTCAGATGATTTGGAAAACCCATGGATTCAGTGTTCTTTATACAAAAGGAAACACATTTCTTCCACTTACATACAGCTATGTTTTTCATATATATATATAATATTTGTATATATATATATATATATATATATATATATACAATGCATATATATATATATATATATACATATACAATGCATATATATATATATATATATATATATATATATATATATATATATACATATACAATGCATATATATATATATATATATACGTGTATATATACAATGCATATATTTATATATATATTTATATACTGTATATATAATATCATTAAGCCACACTGTTTACAATAAATAATTGTATAGTTATGAATCATATAAGATACTTTTAAATTCTTTGCCGACCAAGAACAAAAGCAGGCATTTCTTTGAGGTTTTCATAACAAAATAATCCATCAAGGCTTTCCAACAGAGGTGAAGTGATCTATGAGGGTAGAAATCTCTAGTGAAAATCAATCACACTTATCTAGCTCTCTTATTTGCTCTAGTGGGTGGAGCAACGCAATTAGGGGTGGGAACCACCAAAACGCGCCTACTTCTGCAGCAGCCAACCGGTAATAAGGGAGGAGAAGAGGAAAGGACAAAGCATTTCTTCACCACAGCCTTAATTTTTTCTCACCAAAGAAGTTGCAATGAGGTACGAGTGGACAAGACTGTACTCGTCAGAGGAACTCCAAACATCTTACTCATGCAAAAGCCCAGTACCCAACCCCCAAACGGCCCTTCCTTTTTCCAGGACTGGTCTGGAAGCACAGCACAGCAGCGCTGCTTAGGGCCAGCTGGATCTCCCATTGCTTTCATATAGCAGCTGGGTTGGCAATTCTTAAGTCTCCTCCTCTGAGATCTTAGAATACCCACAATGCCTTATAAGGGCAGGTTATGCTTCTAAGCGTGGGACGGGGGTTCCCACAAGGGTTCCTGTCTCTATGCAATACTGAGCGGATAGAGGATGGAACAGTGATGACACCGCCACCTAGTTCTGTCTTTCTTTCTTTCTTTGGCCTCTAACAAGCTGTTTTCATCAGCCAATAAGAATCTGTAAGGAAAGTATTAAAAGTCACTTATAAAAATTCTATAGTTTTTATTTAAATAAATGAAAAATAAACTGCAAAACTGAAATCATTTTTTTTAAACGCAAAAAGTAAATTAAGGCATGACATCCTAACATACAGCATGAAAAATGGAGATTCATTTTGAGGTTTGCTAAATTTATTAGTGTTTAGAACAAGATTAAAATCCAATCTAAATGTAAAACTAAGCAAAACGAGAATTAAATATCCTACACAGTCCAATATGATAAGTGTAAAAGCCTCTTATATTAGCTGCTAATCGATATATGGTACCATATTGTGCATCCCTAGTAGTGTGCTCTCTTAGTGTTGAGTCAAGATGTGATGATCTGAGATCTCTTCCTCTACTGACAAGTCAAGGCAGTTGAGCTGTCAGTGGTCAATTAGAGATGTTTCTATTTCATTTTCAACACCACATCCACTGGAAATGGACTGCATAACAATCCTTGAAAATACAGATAACGGACCTTCCTGTTTTCCGCTTCTTCGGGGATCTGCAACACTCAGACTGTTTCTAACAAAACCCAAAGAGCGGTTGCGGATTTCAGAGTCCGACAGCCTACAGTTGCCCCTCTCACCTCAAAGTGTCCCACAAAGGAATGTGTTTAAAATAATTATTCACTAAAAGTTCAATAGTTCTCTCAAGCACTGCGGCGCTGCTTACACTACTGGAGCCAAGGACCATCAGGCAATATTCAAACTGGCTTTTGTTTGGCCAAACAAAATGATTGAATGAATAAATCAATTGATACATTTTTTTAAATCAACTTCCTTACATTTCATTACAAATCTGCATCCTCCTGTTTGTTACATCGATACAAATTTAATTCAAATTCAGGAATTTAAAAGTCATTCTGAATGGTGCAAAAGCCGAGAGGTCACTAGGCCACTAGATACCCGAGAAAGCATGACTTCCTCAATAAATGCAACAAATTAAATAACTTTATGAATGTACTGTAGTGGTTTCATTGTGAAACTTTATTGAAACCTAACAACAGAAGGGAAAAAAAAGTTTGCAATTCCATATTCTGCTCCACAAGGAAAACACTGAAAAGACAAGATGGCCTATTACAACATCTCGGGTATGTATGACTGAGCATGACACCATCATTTCGATATCCTGCATTGCTCAAATGCAAGTCATGGGGTGAGGAACACAATGTATCTGTGTATCGTCTAGTCGTAGATCATTTGGCACGACGGCCAGCTGCTGACCAGACACTCAGTTGCTGCACAATCGTGACAGTTTTGTGCACAGGGACCAGAGAGTCACCACACCCATTCATTCCACACATTACAGCCATAATTATGAGATACCAGCGGTTCCCTTAGGGAAGTGTAAAAGGACAAATAACCTTTTGCCAGTCTTACAGCTGAGCTGACCCAGTGGGACTACATGTGAAGAGTTCAGATGCAAAAGCCTCTAAATGCCATTTGAAATTTTCTTATTTAATGATGATTTTTATCAAACTTGTATATTTAAGTTCAGTAATTTCACTTAAATAACAATTAATAGGTAATTACCATTGCCATTTAAGTGAAATCACTGAACTTAAATATACAAGCTTGATAAAAATGATCATTCTAGAAGAAAATTTCAAATGGCACTTAGAGGCTTTTGCATCTGAACTCTTCATGTAGACAAACTCAAAATAGGGATGTCATTTTAGTCATTTTGTCTATTTTTTACAGCATTTTAAGTACTCAGGAACAGGAGGTGTTAATTTTTCCACCAGACAAACCTTTTTTAGCATCTTATACTCTACTGTTCAACAGTTTGTGGTCAGTTGTTTTTGAAAGAAGTATTTTATGCTCACCGAGGCTACATTTATTTGATCAAAAATACAGTAGTAGGTAATATTTTAGAAATTTTAAAAGAACTGTTGTTCATTTCTATATATTTTAAAATGTATATTCCTGTGATGGCGAAGATGAATTTTCAGCATCATTACTCCAGTCTTTAGTGTCAGATGATCACTCAAAAATCATTCTAATGTGCTGATTCGATGCTCAAGAAATATTCTCTTTTTATTAGGGATGGTAAGATTCACCGATTTGCATCGGTGCATCGACATAAAAGCTAACAATGCGATGCATCGATTTAAATAAGTGTGCATCGGATACAAGTTGGCATTTGTATCGCGATGCATCGTTTTTAACATCTGCATCGGTAAAAAACGATTTATTCCGGAAACCATGATAATCTTGTGATTTTTTTTTTTTTTTTTTTTTTTGGATGATTAGAAAGTTCAAAAGAACAGCATTTATTTTAAATATAAATCATTCAAATATAAATCAATCACTTTTAATGAATTTAATGCATCCTTGATCAATAAGTAAATATTCATTTAATTCAGTGACCCCAAGCTTTTAAAAGGTAGCATTGATTTAAAAGTTAGATCATGGTTAAAAATGTAAAAACATATATAAAGACAATTGTTGAACTGGATGTGCTCAGTATCTATGACAACAGATCCAATTCTAATGACATCATACATCCATTCTTTTCCAGTGAATGGATACACATAAAGACCTTTCATTGTCTGGAAGAGCTTATTACTACATGTCTTACATAGTCAATTCCTTGTTTTTTTAACTGAGTCACTCCACGTCTGGAAGCAACTGCCATGTGTGGGAAATGAGGTGCTTTAATGAGGTGTAGTAGGCATGCTGAATCTAAATCTGATGTTGAAAGCTCTGAAACATGCCAGGACTAGGTTTCACACACTTCCTTTATCTCTACTGCGATATCACCAAAATCCAACATGCGATAAAATTCCTAAACATGCCCCCCTATAATAGGGTGCAAGAGCCGAATTGTGACTCTTCTAACTCCAGTAAAACTAGTACGACACCCTAACTGTAAATACTAACTCAATCTTTTTCTCAAGGTGTGTAATATTTTGCACACATGTAGTGCGTTCTCAATGGATAAATGTGCTAAAGCTAACGTATAACATCAAAACTTTGAAACGTCATTTCATTCTGTTTCAGCGCATTAAAAACTGTACAAGTCAACTATATAATAATTTTTTTTAGCTTTACTTCACTCTATGCTTCTGAATCCATCCTTGACTTTCCAAATATGACCACTATGGAGACAATACATTTAGTTAAAATGGTCAACCACTCTGGAACGTTCAGGCACAATATGCACATTTCTGTGGTCTGGCTGTAAGGCCACACCTGGCCCGGATTGCATGACTTATCTCCATGCAGGAGAGAGCCTGGTTAAAGGTTAACCCATGCCTTTCACTTCTCACGATCACGGTGAGATCTGAAAGGAGCTCATAAAGTTTTCACTTCAAAGGTATTTGATAAAGACCATTGCTGAAATCTAAGACTTGATTTATCCTGAGCGGTTAACAGCATGACGACGTAAGAATGTGAAGGATGGTACCATGAACAAGATAACACATAATGGGTTTCGTTCTCATGCTTTAAGGGCACCATTGTTTTATCTACAGTGGGTTAGAGTCACAAAGGTCACTGAGGCTCAGTAAGGAACAAGGAGCAGAGCGCCTGCCTTGTTCATGTCTGTGGAGCATGTGTGATGAAACAATGAATGGATGCAAACAGGCACGGACAAGCTGATGTAAAATAACATGGGGGCACAGTGAAAGGATGCAATCTCTGCTGTAATCTCATCTCGAAGTGCACCTCTGGAAGAAGGAATGTAACCTCAGCTCATGTTACAATAATCCCTCAACTCCAGCCCCAGTGTCTGCCCTTGTCAATCAAGGAAGACTGTAATCCCAGGGGAAAGGATCACAGAATATCTAACACGTCAGGTTAATCAGTAGTCTGAGTATGTGTGTCAGCAAACCGAGGATCTTAAGCTCCTAAAATCCACAGTCAGCACACGATGAGTAATATAAGCATCTCAAATAACAGCCATTTAGCTAAATACATGAGAAATGAGAAAAATGTTTGACGGATGAGAAAAGGTTTGACTGACTTGAATGTTTGATCTAAATCTAATGCACTAAAAGTCAGAAATTTTTAAATAATGTTCAAAAGTTTGAGGTCTTTTGATGTTTAAGTCGAATAGAAATATAGCACCATGACATCATGACTTTTGCGTAAACATAAATGCCACTTTCAAATCAAGTGGCTTGTTATCTATTCACATTTTGAGCTATCTGTGTGTATATGTCCACGCCGTTAAATGTCCGAGTAATTCCGCGTGTATGCACACGCCGTTAAATGTCCGCCGCAAAATCTAGATCTACATCTGGGGAGTGATATTTTTTTTCCTAGGATGGTAGGGGAAGACTCATAAATGGTATTAACCCAGTGACGGGTAGGTTTAGGGACGTGGTTGGTTTAGGTCATATACAGTAATGTAACGTTAAGTCAACGGTGTTCATAAACACGCTGAAAGCCATTATGTGTGTTGATAGCAAGCCAAAAATGGAAATACGAATTGCCGTGTCATATATACGCCATTTCATGAGATCAGTCTGCTGAATCAGACTAAAATTCTCTAATTATGTTGTCAATGTTGGTTCTGTTCTGTTTACCCTAAGGTGGTTATTGCTGCTGTCCCTGCTCTTATCCATGCTAGGCTGCATGGATGGCTGGAAGTTCTCGTTCAGAACAGACCCATACGACCAATCCAAACTGTATGCTAATTGCCAATCGTATTTGACGATAGTGGTCCCGACAGAATTAGATTTATCGGCCAATATATCGGTTATCGGGAAAAATTTTCTTAGCGGTCAATCCCTAATTACAGATGTTGATTTAGTGCTCTAGAAACATTTCTTAACAATATAAAAATCATTGTGCTGCTTAATATTTTTTGTGGAAACACAGTGAGACAAAATTTCTTTAAAAAAATTAATTAAAAAAAATGTTCTTTTGACCGATAGTTTAAAATAAAATGGCATTAAAATAAACCAAGTTTTAGAGCTGTAGTACCAAAAAAATATTTTTGGTCTGGGCATTGCCGTTTCTCCTTGATATGGAGCAGAATGGAGTCCAAGGGCAGGGCCTCGATGGGAAATTTGACGTGGAAAAGCCACAGCTAAATTAAGAAAAACTGCAGATCCTGCAATGAGCTCATGACTCACCACAGGGCATAAAGACATTTACAACAAAAGTCCACAGTCTCTTTCTTACCCTCTGCTCCCTCCAGTTCTCAAACCAAAAAAACTAGATTAAAACCTGCTTTTCTGAGCTCTTTATAATGTAAACAAACAGGCCATCAAGTCGAACGCCACTCTGTTCCTCTGTACCACACAATTACACAAAGAAAGCTAAAGACTAAATGTTTAAAGTCAACATGAAAGGTGCTCGCAACCCATTTTACTTCACTAATGTCATGCACTTCCAAAACAGGATATTGAACGAGAACAAAAAGTAGTGTGGGACTTGAAGAGGCGGAAGATTCTGATGAATGAATGAATTCTAAGACAAATGTATCATTCACAACTTCACCAGCAAAGTAAATATGGTTAAGTTCAACTTTATATAAATCTAATGCTACAACAAATACAGTCAATTAGGTGCAGAATGCAGCTTCAGCTTAAAGTTTATGTGGTTGGCTAACCCTGAGAACTTCCTGTTCTGAGCATTTCAGACACAGGTGTATCCCCTCTGAGCTCTCTCTGGGACACACTGACAGCTGTCTGGTTGACAGACCAGCAATGAGGCACAGCCCTCCCACGCTGAACCAAATATTCCTCCGCAATCTCACCATCTTCATAAACATGACGAATGGAGTAATTGGAAGATAAAGAAACAGACTAAACAAGAAGTCTCAACAGTGGATAAAGCAAATGTTTCGGCCTAATACAAAGTTAGACTAGCCTATGTTTCCTTGCACAATGGAAAAGCTGACAGACGTAGAAACTTAATTGTCTGGGGACAGCTGGAAAATTGTTCAAGTAGAAAGTCTCCCGGCCTCCAACCAAAAACCAGAGTCCCGCTGCTCTGAAAATATGCTCCATCCCAAAGTATTTGGCACAGTTAGTCACCATGTATCAATTACAACCCTGAGTTAATTAGGCTTGCAGGGATGTCTTACAAGTTTTTTGCAACACAACCATTCTAAATAAATGTGTTATAGTTCTTGCAAAACGGCTTATAGCATTATTCATCCAGAAGCCTAAGCAACTGTCAGCTCCTAATTGTTGTCAATTATACTAGTTACACCATGCATGCAATGTTGCACAATAAACAAAAATCTACAGGGTCCCATTGCAAGCAATCCATTCAATTTGACAGGCGTATCTTCATTAGGTTTTGCAACACATGGAAACAGGAATGACACAGAAGGGGGGATGTGAGTGAGGACACTTGAGGACATGACCTGCCACCGACCTCAACATGTCATCAGTGGTGGGCTGCTCAAACCTCACAGGTGACAGAAACACTCTCTTATTTACACACTCTACACAGTATAGTAAAAAAAAAAAAATCACGTATTTTACATAAAATGTCTGTACTGGGTTGTATATTCCCAGTGGAATTCCCAATGTAACGTTAATTGGACTGAGGGAGGTTAGTTTGGCATGACAGATAATTAACAGCTGGTCTCCTTCAACTCCTCTTGTCATCCCATCTGAGTCATGGAAAAAAAATGTGGTCTGAAGCCACCCAAATCACTTGAAATGTTATTCAATACACTCTTATAGTATTGTTTGATAATAAAGCTTTTGGAGATGGGGGATTGTTTGTTTGTATAACCATCATGCATTTGAATCAAGATCTGAACAGGTCTGGGAAGTTATTTCATGGATAACATGCAGTAAATTAACAGGTGAGGTCATAACACTTGACAGTTGCTGTGCATAAAACACAGTTGAGCTGCCAGGCGCCTATACTGCCATAAAATGCTGTCTAAATAGGGAGCTTACAAGTCTAGTAAGCGAAAACATCGAGTACGACTCTTTTCCGCGAATCAGTTCCTTCGAACCGTTTGTTAGAAAAAAAAAGTTATTTTACATTATGGCGTAACGTTAGTCATGGTCGTTTTTACGACAAACGAGTGTGCCATTTATTTTTATTTAAATATTTCTGTTTTAGTTCCGAGTATTTCGCCATATTAATCATCGGTTGCCTCTCTTCAAATGCTCTCAATATCAATGCTTCTCGGCTTTGATAGTTTAAAGTCTGACTAATTCTGACTAACGTTAGCTAATTTGTCGGCAATGTCTAGTCTGATTCTGGAAAGATCGTTCAGTCCGATTTGGCGAACCGTTTCAACCGATTCATTGGCATTATAAGACTCGTTTACCAATTGGACATCCCAAATATGCAAGAAACCAATCTTACGAAATATTATCAGCATTCTGACACCCACAAACACACACGTGTGGATTCAAAATACGTCACGTAGCGTAAACTGACCTTGTGCTTTTAAAATGAATGGCACGCAAACTCACTTACCTTGATTAATAAAGCACACCAAATTCAGTCTCCGCTATGTCCAAAAGCACCGGTCGCTCACTGTAATACTGCATAAGAGAAACTCAGCAGTGATGATGGGAAACTTGTTCTCGAACTTCAGCTGTAATCTGGATTTGTCCCTTGTGTGAATCCCACCGACCAGAATATTTACCTCAGTGTGACAGAAGTCGCTAAGATCACTTAAGCAGATGTATGACTACTGGGGATTTGTGTGTTAAATAAACAGATATCCATGCTCTAGTTCATGCTATAGGTAGGACATGTACTCAGTAATGGTTTGAAAGCCAATGTTAAAAATATTACCAGCCGGCAATCACCCGCCCTCCTCTTTCTCTCGCTGAGCTCACTCGCTCACTCGCACACGCACGAGAGACACTGTACCAGGAAGTCCAAACCAATCCCACGACTAATAAAATATTTCTTTAACTCTTATTTCATCACAGTAAAACTATGAGCTTTTAATCAAAATTTATAGGGCGTTTCGATTAAGACTTGATTTTTTTACATTATTATTATTATGATTTTAAATAGCCTATAAAGCAGAAATAACAGTATAGGCTACGGCTGCTTACTTTCCTCAAAATAATAAGCAAAAGTGTTTATTCAGAACGAATAGAGTCGTTTGTATGTGTGATTTCTGTCAAAAATAACTATAAATATATATATATATATTTACAAATATATCAATCTTGAGAGAAAGTATGCGTTACTTGAGAGCACGCTGGCGTTATATCACCCTCTACTGACAACACAGAAGAAAAAGCATGAATGTCCACACATGAGGTCTTCAGTCTTTCTCGAAGGCCCTTGCTGTCTAGATAGAAGATTGCAGTTAGTAGCCTCTCACTAAGGTACTATTTATAATATTCAGACTTAATTTATATATTTATTTTATTTCATATTTTAGTTAAAGATTTAGTCGTTTTGTTATGTTTTTTGTCACTTTGTCATGTTTTTTTAAATGTCTATATTGTTTTTGTTCTTTGTCATTTTCGAGTTTGAGTTATTTTAGTACATCAAGCTTTTTATACTTTTTGATATGCCTGTATTGTGTGTTATTTCATTTTCATTTTCAATTTCATGTTTATTTTATTTCAAGTAATAAAAAAGGTTTTTATGGATTCAGGTTTTAGTTCTCCTTAGTGATGAAAACAATAAACATTTAGTTGAAATGTTACTTTTTAACTTTAGCTTTGATAAATATTGTGTTGTAATGTTGTATTTAGATTTATTTATTTGTTTATTTATACAAAACATTTTTTTATAATAATTGCAAAAATTGACATACCCATTGTAAAGTCATATCTTTCATTGCAATGTGGGCCTACAAAAAAATTCACATTTACTACAGAGCTTTACTTCTGGCATCATTGTGCTCAAATCAACCCTTTTCTCAGATTGTATTGCACTGGTCTTAATTGTATTATGTCATCCAGTAGCCAGTTGATGTGATATGAGGGACAGAATCGCAGCCATTTATTCTGAGCATCTGTTTTTCAGTTCTCACACACACCAAACACACACAGTATGTAACGCATTCCCTGTGAAAGGAAAGCCGTAAACATTCCACCATATCAATAAACACTGCTGAAACAAAACACCCCCATGTCAAGGTGACCTCACGCCTGCTAATCCAAGTCAAGTGCAGTGTCATGCTGTAGCCAGAGGGTGAAGTGATTGATTCTGCCATTGTGCTCTTCAAATTTCAGACCACCAAACCCTGGACTGACATTAAGCACATTTGTGCCGACCAGCTGAACCGAGAGGAAAGGTTGTATCCTGTTTACAAGGCAAGGTTGGACAGACGGGCTGTACTAAAGGGTGTGTCACCAGTCAGGTGGAAATAGGGATTACACTTATTGTTCCTTCCTTCATCAGTTATTTAATAATAGTAGGAGTGTAACAATATATTGTGTTACAATATATCGCAATACAAAACTGCAACAATATGTATCGTGGATAGTTCACCCAAAATGAAAATTACTATGTGAGAAAAAAATACAAGTTTTCAGAGGGTTTTTTTTTTTTTTTTTTTTTGTCAGTAATACATTAAACTACTATATAATGTTGAATAAAATGTAGAATAATGCAATGTGGGTGCCAAGATCAAACCTATTCATTTACACCCACAATATCATGTCTTGGAGTATCGCAATAATATCGCATCATGAGTTCAGTATCATGATATGTATCGAATCGTGACATGAGGATATCGTTACACCCTAGTACAGTGTTTTTTTTTCTTCTTATTAATGTCCCTCCCTCTCTTTTTCCCACTCAGACCCACTCATACTCAAACACACCCAGCAAGGGTGACATGACCTTGCCAGAAAGTCAGGAAAAGTATGCCGTTCCGGAATTTGAACGTGTCATTTCCTCCCCAAAGTAGCATTCCATTCCAACCGCTTTTAAATTAATAGTTTTTAAGTGGTTCTCCAATTAGAAAAGTTTTTTTCTTAACAAAATATGTGCAAAATATATTCTTATCAGCTAGATTCCAGCATGACCACTAGACCAAATGAACCATAACGAAAGAAACAGAACAGAACAAAACAAGTCAAAAGAATGATTTTCAAACAAAGTAGAAAGCATATTTGAGCTAAAGAATCACAAACAACTCCTTTAATGCCAAACAAACTAGGTACATTTTTGCAATCCATAAGAAACATTCAACCTTATGTCAGAGTTAATGGTCATTTTCGTTGTGCACAGACAGGTTTTAGTGTAAACCTCACATTCCTTGATGGAGCAATCCAGACCTATTTCTCAAAACCAAAACCTTAATATTAACTACAAACAGCTATGTATTTCTGCATCTTTAGTTCATAATCATTGAGTGTTGTAGAAAACAGAATGGTAGTTTGTTATTTTTTCGAAAGGGTTATCACAGTCTGAACACCATGCATTTATTGCAATCACTTGCAACTGTTGCTTTTATTATAAACAAGCATATGCCGAAAATCGAGATCTTACACAGCAGGGAAAATTCTAATGAGCCTCGGTTTTAGGGCATGCAAATCTATGGCATGCTTTGCTGAGCACAGAATATCCTGACAGCTATTATTCACAATAAGCAATTTGTTAAGAAATTGCTGGGTGCAGTTGTCTTTATTTAGTTATGCAAATTAAAAATGATTATCTGTTCTTATCTTAGATTGACACATTCATTTAGCATAGGATTTGATCTAAAGCGACATACCTTATTGCAGCCTTGGCAGTAAATCTCTCCATTTTTCCCTGGAGACAGTATGATTTCTCCCGTGGGAACGAGCTGGATCTTCAACTCCATCATGATGTGTCTCTTTGACTTTCTATGAGTGTCCTTCCTCTCTAGCAGCCACTGTTGTGAGGGGTTCAACCCTCACTGGTGCTTCTTCTCTGTTGGATACAGAAGAATGAGGGACGATATTCATAAACGAAGAGTTATATACAGAGAAAGATGAAGCAAATCAGGCTGATGTAGAATTTACCCACCGCCAAACAGAGTCAATGCAGGTCGTTATAGATGTGTAAGGAGAGTCCAGGACTCGTCTCACAGCCAGATGTGCAATGATACGTTCCCTGACTCTGAGCTGCTGTGAGCGCTGAGAGTCTGCCGTCAGGGCTTCCTCTAGGCTTCAGCATCCTGTCCTCGACATTCCCAGGGTAAACACCGGAGGAGCCTACTCCATTTCCCCTGCACACACTTCAAGCAGAAATTTGATGATGACAAGTTAAAGGAAATATCTCCTGGCTTTGACGGGAATGGAGAATGGAGTTTCGGGGGTTGAATGTAACATGGCTTGACAATATCTTACATGCTTTCTTTATGGATTTTTATAATGAATTAGCTAACATAATGTTCTGGGAATGTTCACCCCTTAATAAAATGTTACGTCACATTAGAAATTGGTTTCCATTACAATAACCAAGTGGGAACAATAGGCTAACGTTTTTGCTGAGAAGTTATTTTTAAATTCATTTTAATCTGTTTTTAAATGAACACATGAAGGCCTTTACATCGGAATAAAATTCCCCAAAAACGTGTCAATGTTGTAAAATATAGCTTATTGGAGGGGAAATGACAGAGACACACATCCTCTGACCTGTGACATTAGTTGAGACACTCATGATTTCTGGGCATCAACAGGAAAGAGTGGCCTTGGCATCCCATGTTACGATCTAAATTTGGATAAAGACATGGATCTCTTTCAATATAGCATTTAGTGAGTTACATAAAACTGACTTCTTTTGATGGTTTTTTTTTATTATCTGTTGACAGTTTAATGACTTTAGTTGTCTTGCCTCCATATAGCATGCTGTGATCACTAAAAACAACAGATGGTCAGCATAAGAGCAAAGAGAAATGACAGACAGAATGAAAGATTGCAATCAAATACAGATCAACTGCAGATGGTTTAGACTATGAGACTGTAAACGCTGGAGTAATGATCCTGTTTGTAAAAGAGGGACATGATGGTGAACTCATTTGAGGTGTGGTAGCAGAATGGGTGAAGGGCAGGGCAAATATAACTATGGGTGTTTTGACATGGTAAAGAGTACTGCCATAGTTATGTAACAGGCCATTTAGAATAGCACTCTTGAATATAACCGGCAACGACTATTTTAGAGGAAAAAGGAAACAGCACATATTTCAATGACAATGACATCCTATTTCTTCAGTCCTACAACTATTCTTTAGCAACTTTGTATTCCTCTCAAATGTTTTACTTTTCCTAAATCTTACCAGTAATATGAATAGATAATACGTATTTCGTTATATCTCATTTACACTTTTTCGTTCCCTTAAAATATGGCCATGGTATTTCTCAAATTGCATGCAAATCTGAACATATGTCTATTTTGGGCCTGTACTATATATACTAGGCTAAGTCAATGGGGCTACATCAACTGTTTAGTTACTGAAATTCTTCTAAATATCATCTTTTGTGCTCAGCAGAAGAAAGAAATTCATACAGGTTTGGATCAAAGTAAATGATGTAAATGAAGACAGAAGTTTCATTTTTGGGTGAACTGTCCCTTCTCACAAATGCATCAGCACCACCTGCTGGCGCGTTTTGTTGCGTTTCCAGCACCAAAATAGAATACATTTCACAAAATTATTCCATGTTGGTCCTTACAATTAGAAGCATTGTTGTGTGTGCATTTGTGGGCCTGTAAATGAAAATGTTTAGCCTGTTTAGGGTTTAAAACTTGTTTCTGTAAAATGTGTTTTGCGGAACTGTAAATTAATTTTAGTTTCAGTCAGAGTGAATTCATTTAAGTTTAAGCCGTTAGTACTTTTTATATCCTTGGGAATGTATACTTTTAAAATGCTGGGGGAGGGCCAGTCATTTTGAGAAAAATATTAGGTCAAGTGACTCTGTCGTTGTATTCATATGTGGTACAAACTGTAAAAAAATTTAAAGGAAATATTTTGTGGAAACAAATAGTCTTAAAGTGTAGAAACACTGTAAAACATAACATAATATTTCCTGCCAATGTAGTGGTTATATAACGTTACCTTATATAATACATTAATATTATTTCAATAGAAAATAATTTTCTTATAATTATGCATTTCATTCAGATCATTAACAATAATTCAAACAATCTCACCAGTTTACAACTATGAATGAACTTAAATAACCATAGAAAACAACAGACATGAAAAGGACAAAAAAGAGCACTTTTCATATCCGGTGTCATCGTCATATCCGGAAGTTGGGCCCTACGCATTTTCTTACGTTCGGTTTCGCAAATACACAATTTCCGCTGAGGTAGGATCTTCCAGATACGTAAAACGCATTCGTGAATCGAAAGACCATACGCACAACGTGCATGGTACGCCATTCTGCTGAGCACAAACCAAGCACACAACTACATTCATTGGCGAGAAACTGCTTTTAACAGTAAGCTATTTTGATTTACACTAGCGCACGCTACTTTTTATTTAATTGATTTTTATTTTAAAAAGTATGACTTTATCTCTGGCAATGCTTGCTTGCGGAAACAGTTTGTTTGAATAGTATACGGGAAGCTAAGCTAACATGCTAACTCCTGCTTTATTGAGGCGACAACACGAAAAGTATTGCGCATCCATAAATAAGAATTATACATATTTTTATTTGAGCTGCAAAATGTCTAACCCGAAAGGTGTAACGTTATATGTCGGTTGTATTTAATCAGTAATAGGCTTGTAATAGTTTCTTTACGATAGGAAAACAATTCAGGCGCCATGGTCAAGTTAGTCGGCTAAGTGCTCTGATGTGGTTTAGGTATTTTGTTTAAAAGTGGTTGGCCCAACTTATGCATTTTAAACTTTAGGTTTTTTTTTCTAAACGACGAATTTGCCTTTTTTTTATTTCACTATTTTCTACTGGGGAGTCAGCAACGCTGTTGTGGTTCTTCTTTTCGTAGTGCCGTGTTAGTGCAATAATCTTTAACGTGTTTCTGTACGCATGTTTTGAAGTCTGACCTCATATACTTTGTGGATTACTGTTCTTCCTTCCAGTAGACGCTGCCATGGCAGCTGCGTTCCCCTACAGAGGTGTTCCTGGAACAATGCCTCCAGGTGTTCCTCCACCTCCTCCTGCTGTTGCTCCAATACCAGATTACATGACTGAGGAGAAACTGCAAGAGAAAGGTGAGCTCACATCATTTGGTCATGCAGTTCATTTTCAACTCACTGTCCATATTAGCGTTTTTCAAAAGTTTCGTGTCCACACTGAAACGTTGGAAAATACTGAAATCATCTTACTGCACATGCATTAAAAACAAAGCTCCCTGAGATGTCACCGAGAGACCTGATTAAATAAAGTGCTCTGGCACAATTGTTTTTATTAGCACAATATCTCATTACTTAATAATGCATCCATAAAATAATCCATCCTTCAGAAAGCTCTGTTTCGCATGTCAAAAATATTGTCTCAGTGTAGATAGAAGGCCAAAACATAGAGGAAACCATGTGTTTTTAAATGTATCCAGATTTGTGTTGATGTAGCTCAAGTTATATACCACATCGGAATGTTTTAATGACATTTTTCTTTGTTGCAGCTCGGAAATGGCAGCAGCTTCAGGCCAAACGCTACTCGGAGAAAAGAAAGTTTGGCTTTGTGGATGCTCAGAAAGAGGACATGCCACCTGAGCATGTGCGAAAAATCATCAGGGATCATGGTGATATGACGAACAGGAAATTCCGTCACGACAAGAGGGTCTACCTTGGGTAAGCCCATTTCTAACATTATTAGGCAGACAGTCATGTATGTTCATTAGTAACATTGTGTTGCTTTTTGTTTGTAGGGCACTGAAATATATGCCCCATGCAGTACTCAAACTGCTGGAGAACATGCCCATGCCCTGGGAGCAGATCAGAGATGTTCCTGTGCTCTACCACATTACAGGCGCCATTTCCTTTGTAAACGAAATCCCATGGGTTATTGAGCCGGTGTACATTGCTCAGTGGGGGTAGGTGACAGCAACTTAGGCTTCACGTTCTGTGGGGAAAAAAATATTTTTCATTTTTCAGAAAAAATTAAAGGTTTGTTGTACTTGTTTTTAAGGCTTCACTAATAATTATAGTAGTAATAATTGATTATTTCATTGAATCTGTCAAATAAAAACAATATTTAGAAAAATACATTAATATGTATGGCTATTACCATTTCTTAATTTTCAAACAATAAACCATCAAGCTTTTATTTAAGCAGAAAACTGTTTAGAGCATTTAAAGCTTTTCTTCATACAGCAATTTCATTTTTTATATAGAATTATCATGCAGCCCTTCAAGAAATGTCTTTTTTTTTCACCAGCACAATGTGGATCATGATGCGTCGTGAGAAGAGAGACAGACGTCACTTCAAGCGCATGCGTTTCCCTCCATTTGATGATGAAGAGCCTCCATTAGATTATGCAGACAACATCCTGGATGTTGAGCCTCTGGAGGCAATCCAGATGGAGCTGGACAATGAGGAGGATTCTTCTGTTGTAGACTGGTTGTATGAGCATCAACCTCTAAAAGATACCACAAAGTGAGTGTTAGTGACGGTTGCATAAATATGGCTAGCTTGTTTCTTTTGCTCATGATTTATCTTTTCCCTTCACAGATATGTGAATGGGACCACATACAGACGCTGGCAGTTCACTTTACCGATGATGTCCACTCTGTATCGATTGGCTAATCAGCTGCTGACAGACTTGGTGGATGGAAACTACTTCTACTTGTTTGACTTGAAGGCTTTCTTCACCTCCAAAGCTTTGAACATGGCCATTCCAGGGGGGCCCAAATTTGAGCCGCTTGTCAGAGACATTAACCTCCAGTATGTACTGTCCATCCTGTTGCATTATTGATTGTTTTATTTTTTCCAGAAGTCTAACTTGTTATGGTTACAGGGATGAAGACTGGAATGAGTTCAATGACATCAACAAGATCATCATCAGGCAGCCAATCAGGACCGAATACAAAATTGCATTCCCTTACTTGTACAATAACCTACCACATCACGTGCACCTCACCTGGTATGAAACATTATCATACCTATGATTTTATTGTTCTATACAAATTCGTGTGCTGAACCAATGATATCTGCTGGTCCATCCAGGTACCACACACCAAACGTGGTGTTCATCAAGACTGAGGATCCTGATCTGCCTGCCTTCTACTTTGACCCTCTGATCAACCCCATCTCTCATAGGCACTCTGTTAAGGTCAGAAATTAAACTGTTTAATTAAACTGTGGATGTATATTTCTTCCCACACTAATTGCAAGCTTGTGTTTTCTCCATAGAGCCAAGAGCCATTGCCAGATGATGATGAGGAGTTTGAACTTCCTGAGTATGTAGAGCCATTCCTGAAGGAGACGCCCCTCTACACTGACAACACAGCTAATGGAATTGCACTGTTGTGGGCACCTCGTCCATTCAATCTCCGCTCCGGAAGAACCAGACGGGCTATTGATGTGCCTCTTATTAAAAACTGGTTTGTATAATACAGTATACTGCATTTTCACACTGTAAGGGAGTTTTCACACAATACATTTTTGTATTCAACTTTGCTGCTTTTCCAGTTATTTTTCAGCCTTCAATTGTTTTTTTTCTGCCCTGTGTCTTGTGTTATTAAATGCAAAAATGTGTTCTGTGTGACTCACCCCTAAGCCATGAAGGGTTTGAGTATTGAGACCATACAAGAAGGCTATAATTTCTGAATAGAGGCTCTTTTTTCGCCAAACACTTTCAGGTATCGTGAGCACTGTCCTGCAGGCCAACCTGTGAAGGTGCGTGTGTCTTACCAGAAGCTCCTGAAGTACTACGTGCTAAACGCTCTAAAACACAGACCACCTAAGGCACAGAAAAAGAGGTGAGGCTGCTATTCCAGAGCTTGTTCCTTGGAAAAGTGTTTATGCATTTAATGATGATTTTCCCTGACCTTTTCTCCTATCTATTTTAGATACCTGTTCCGTTCTTTCAAGGCCACCAAATTCTTCCAGTCTACAAAGCTGGACTGGGTAGAAGTCGGTCTCCAGGTGTGCCGGCAGGGCTACAACATGCTGAACCTGCTCATTCACAGAAAGAACCTCAACTACTTGCACTTGGACTACAACTTCAACTTGAAGCCTGTGAAAACCCTCACAACAAAGGAACGTAAGAAGTCCAGATTTGGAAACGCGTTCCACTTGTGCCGTGAGGTTCTGCGTTTGAGCAAGCTTGTGGTAGACAGTCATGTGCAGTACAGGCTTGGAAACGTTGACGCATTCCAGGTATGAGTGGTTTCTGTGTAGCTAATCCGTACCAATGTCTCATTTTTTCATTACTAAAGTCTTCTGTCTATCCTGTAGTTGTCAGATGGTCTGCAGTACATTTTTGCCCATGTCGGTCAGTTGACTGGCATGTACCGCTACAAGTACAAGCTCATGAGGCAGATCAGAATGTGCAAAGACCTGAAGCATCTCATCTACTACCGCTTCAACACAGTGAGTAACACTCAATGCAAATAAATACATCATTTTGTTGATTGAATCAAAGTTTGGATTGGTGCTATGCCTTGCATCTAAAGTGACATGTTTTTTAGGGCCCAGTTGGAAAAGGTCCTGGCTGTGGGTTCTGGGCTCCAGGGTGGAGAGTCTGGTTGTTCTTTATGAGAGGCATCACCCCTCTTCTGGAGCGGTGGCTTGGCAATCTTCTGGCCAGGCAGTTTGAGGGTAAAATTAGCTTTTATTTCTATGCAAAAAGCATGTAGAAAGATGTAGTCAAGTTTTACAAGTTACCAAGTACTAATTTATTGTGTAATGTCGTTTAGGTCGACACTCTAAGGGTGTAGCCAAGACTGTGACCAAACAGCGTGTGGAATCTCACTTTGATCTTGAGCTGAGAGCTGCTGTGATGCATGACATCCTGGATATGATGCCTGAGGGTATCAAGCAGAATAAGGCTAGAACCATCTTGCAGCATCTCAGCGAGTCATGGAGGTGCTGGAAGGCCAACATCCCTTGGAAGGTACATCTTTGGTCATTTGTTGTTGCCTATTAATGGTAAGTTATTCAATTTCAAAGTTTACCGTTAAGTGATCATTATTCTTGTTTCAGGTTCCTGGACTTCCAACCCCCATCGAGAACATGATTCTCCGCTACGTGAAGGCCAAAGCTGACTGGTGGACCAACACGGCCCACTACAACCGTGAGAGAATCAGAAGAGGAGCTACTGTGGATAAGACTGTGTGCAAGAAGAACCTGGGACGTCTCACTCGACTCTACCTAAAGGCAGAGCAAGAGAGACAGCACAATTACCTGAAGGTAGATTTCTTGGGTAACACAAAATGTCCTGGAACAGGTTGCTATTACCGTGAAAGAACACATTGATGAGTGATTTAATATTTTGTCTTATAGGATGGGCCTTACATCACTGCTGAAGAGGCCGTGGCCATCTACACCACCACAGTGCACTGGCTGGAGAGCCGTCGGTTCTCTCCGATCCCCTTCCCTCCTCTCTCCTATAAACATGACACTAAGCTTCTCATCCTGGCTTTGGAGAGACTCAAGGAAGCTTACAGGTCAGGCCAGTCCCATAACAGCAACCTGTGTGGATGAGCTGGTTTTGTGTAGATTGCATCTTTTCTGACTTTGCTTTGTTTCTTTTAATTAGTGTGAAGTCAAGGCTGAACCAGTCACAGCGTGAAGAGTTGGGTCTGATTGAGCAGGCCTATGACAACCCTCATGAGGCTCTGTCCAGAATCAAACGTCACCTCCTCACTCAGAGAGCCTTCAAAGAGGTTTGCACACATGCAACATTTAAATGCACTTCATGTAACCACAAGCATCCTCTAAGCCCATTACTGGTCCTAGCTTGCATCTGAAGTGGTTCATTTTCTCTCTAGGTGGGCATTGAGTTCATGGACCTTTACAGTCATCTGGTGCCGGTTTACGATGTTGAACCTCTGGAAAAGATCACTGACGCGTACCTGGATCAGTACCTTTGGTATGAAGCAGACAAGCGCAGGCTTTTCCCTCCCTGGATCAAGCCAGCCGACACCGAGCCACCTCCACTGCTAGTGTACAAATGGTGCCAAGGTGAGATCAATTTACTGAGGTTGACCGGTATGGATGTTTTGATGGCCGATGCCAATATCTTAGAAAGCAGCAGGGCTGATTTAAAGCTGAAATGTTGACAGTATTTGAAAAAGGTTTTTTTAAATACAACAGAACCCTACACACTTAAATACTTTATGTACAGTTTACTTTCTATCTTTGTTTTTACATTTCATATTTAATAATTTAAGTAATTGATAATATCTGCTTAGGTGCTGGTGTTATCAAATGAAAGGCACCTCACTAAAAGTCTCATTCATGTATCGGGCAGGCATGCAGAAACTCGTCTGCTAATGCCAACAATTAAAACACTGGCAAATACTGTCAACCTCTAAATGTGACTGGTTATCTTAAGATATCAAACTATTGTAATGTTATTCTAGAGATCTTGTTCACTGGATAAATGAGGGTTGATTAAAAAATAATCTTAATCAATTTCATTAGGAATCAACAACCTGCAGGATGTGTGGGAGACAGCAGAGGGTGAATGCAACGTCATGCTGGAGTCTCGCTACGAGAAGATGTACGAGAAGATTGACTTGACATTGTTGAACAGGCTTCTGCGTCTCATTGTGGATCACAACATTGCCGATTACATGACGGCTAAAAACAATGTTGTCATTAACTATAAGGTCTGTTTTTAGCACAATATATTCCATTGATAAAATTCATATTTCCCTCTTAATGCTTTTGAGAAGTTAATATTAGAACTTTCCATTCACTGCTTGGTTTGATTTTAGATATCTGTATTTTCTCTTTGCAGGACATGAACCACACAAACTCGTATGGTATTATCCGTGGCCTGCAGTTTGCCTCTTTCATCGTGCAGTACTATGGGTTGGTGATGGACCTGCTGGTGCTGGGTCTGCACAGAGCAAGTGAGATGGCTGGGCCTCCTCAGATGCCCAATGACTTCCTCAGCTTCCAGGACACAGCAACTGAGAGTGCCCATCCCATCCGTCTTTACTGCAGATACATAGACCGCATTCACATCTTCTTCAGGTTAGTAGTGCAGAGGAAGGAAGTCTCTTGTTATGCAGTTGTTTTTTTCTTCTTCTTTTTCTGAAGTATTATAAATGTTATGATATTTAATGATATTCTGGTATTGCTGTGTATGTAGGTTCTCTGCTGATGAGGCGAGAGATCTGATCCAGAGATACCTGACCGAGCACCCGGATCCCAACAATGAGAACATTGTGGGCTACAACAATAAGAAATGCTGGCCGCGTGATGCTAGGATGAGACTGATGAAACATGATGTGAACTTGTAAGCACTCTAGACTTTGCTCCTTCTGAACACCTTCATAAATCAAAGACAAATTCATGTTGATTTCCTTATAATCGCACAGGGGCCGTGCTGTGTTCTGGGACATCAAGAATCGCCTCCCTCGTTCTGTGACCACAATTCAGTGGGAGAACAGCTTTGTGTCAGTGTACAGCAAGGACAACCCCAACCTGCTTTTCAATATGTGTGGCTTTGAGTGTCGGATCCTCCCGAAGTGCCGCACTAGTTATGAGGAGTTTACGCACAAAGATGGTGTTTGGAATTTGCAGAATGAGGCGAGTAGAATTACAAATCATCTTTAAATTAATTGTTGGCACATCAGAAACGATGGTGGATAATTGTATGTTGTTTTTTAGGTGACAAAGGAAAGGACAGCACAGTGCTTCCTGCGTGTAGATGATGAGTCCATGCAGAGGTTCCACAACCGAGTGCGACAAATTCTTATGGCTTCTGGCTCAACCACCTTCACTAAGGTATGAACCTTAAAAACAAAACATCCAAACTCATGTAATGTGTATCGGGGAACTAATTTGACATGCTTGTATTTCCCCTTTTTGCATATGGTTTTACATATTGTTGCTCTTCTTAGATTGTGAATAAGTGGAACACAGCTCTGATTGGTCTGATGACGTACTTCCGTGAAGCTGTGGTCAACACTCAAGAGCTTCTGGACCTGCTGGTGAAGTGTGAGAATAAGATCCAAACCCGTATCAAGATTGGTTTGAACTCCAAAATGCCTAGCCGTTTCCCTCCTGTGGTGTTTTACACCCCTAAGGAGTTGGGTGGACTGGGAATGCTTTCCATGGGACACGTACTAATCCCACAGTCTGACCTTCGGTAAGTTGTCCTAAAACTGTTTTTGTTACTGCTTCCTTGATCTGTTACAACTTTAAATTAATATGCAACCACAGATTCAGGCTATTGAGTGTAGTTCTACTGTTTTTTTCTCAGGTGGTCCAAACAGACTGATGTGGGAATCACTCATTTCCGCTCTGGAATGAGTCACGAGGAGGATCAGTTGATTCCTAATCTGTACCGTTACATCCAGCCATGGGAGAGTGAGTTCATTGACTCTCAGAGAGTTTGGGCCGAATACGCCCTCAAGCGTCAGGAAGCCATTGCTCAAAACAGGTACTGTCCTCTTAACCAAAGCCAAACTTTGATGTTGATGTATTCAAGCTTATTAATATAAATTTGATACTCCTCAGACGTTTGACACTGGAAGATCTGGAGGACTCCTGGGACAGGGGTATTCCACGTATCAACACCCTCTTCCAGAAGGACAGACACACACTGGCTTATGACAAGGGCTGGAGAGTCAGAACAGACTTCAAACAGTACCAGGTAAAAGTCTTTCTGTCTTGGAAACATTGCACGTTAGCAGTAATGCCACGCACCATTCAGATTTATTTTTGTGGTGTTTTAAAGATTTTTGACTGTGTTTTCAGGTTCTGAAGCAAAATCCATTCTGGTGGACTCACCAAAGGCATGATGGAAAATTGTGGAATTTGAACAACTACCGTACGGACATGATCCAGGCACTTGGAGGGGTGGAGGGCATTCTTGAGCACACTCTGTTCAAGGGAACCTACTTCCCCACCTGGGAGGGTCTCTTCTGGTAAGATCTTTTTATGTTGATATCCATTACAGGTAACACAAAGTTTTAGACCGTAAAATCCTTTTTTTAAATTTGATAAATGCAGTGAATTCAGCAGAAACTTTCAATTTAGTTAGTTTTGGCAAACAAAAAAAAAAGTTTATTTAACATTTTGATCTTCTATAGGGAGAAGGCTAGTGGTTTCGAAGAGTCCATGAAATGGAAGAAACTCACCAATGCTCAGAGATCTGGTCTGAACCAGATTCCCAACCGACGATTCACCTTGTGGTGGTCTCCTACAATTAACAGAGCCAATGTAAGTCTATGAGAAGTTTTTTTTTTTTTTCACCCCTTTTTATTGAGACTCACTCATGCTCTTGATGTTCTTGTAGGTATATGTGGGTTTCCAGGTGCAGTTGGACCTCACTGGAATCTTCATGCATGGTAAAATCCCGACTCTCAAGATCTCTCTGATCCAGATCTTCAGAGCTCACTTGTGGCAGAAGATTCATGAGAGCGTCGTCATGGATCTCTGTCAGGTAAAGAGATGTGCATCCTTAGGTTAATATAATACATGGTTATTTAATGAGAACCTATATTACTGTGTAAGTAGGACTGTGGTTTTACACTTTAGACAGAACTTATTTGCAATTGACTTATTTAGAGTTGTGCTGAAGAGTACCATCAATAAGCTTCTGTTGGCTTTTTGTAGGTGTTTGACCAAGAGCTGGATGCTTTGGAGATCGAGACTGTCCAGAAAGAGACAATCCATCCCAGGAAGTCTTACAAGATGAATTCCTCCTGTGCTGACATTCTGTTGTTTGCATCCTACAAGTGGAATGTCTCACGTCCCTCGCTTCTAGCAGACTCCAAGTATGTGACCGAGCATAATAGATATGTTGAGTTCAAAGATATGAAGAGGAAGCATCAATATAAATGTCACAACTAGTCCATTCTATGAACGTATAGAAAATGTCTTAATCATATTTTCTTGCTGCTTTCTATAGGGATGTTATGGACAGCACCACCACACAGAAGTACTGGATTGACATTCAGCTCAGATGGGGTGATTACGACTCCCATGACATTGAGCGATATGCCAGGGCCAAGTTCTTGGACTACACCACTGACAACATGAGTATTTACCCATCACCCACTGGAGTGCTGATTGCCATTGATCTGGCTTACAACCTTCACAGGTTAGTATTTTGTAGTGTGTTGGTGGCTTTATGTCAACTTTGGTTGCATATCCCAAAAACAGCAAAAGCAGCATTTAGAGTATTTTATTTGTTCTCTCTGCAGTGCTTATGGAAACTGGTTCCCTGGAGCCAAGCCCCTGATCCAGCAGGCCATGGCGAAGATAATGAAGGCCAACCCTGCTCTGTATGTGCTGAGAGAGCGAATCCGCAAGGGTCTCCAACTTTACTCTTCAGAGCCCACTGAGCCTTACCTATCTTCCCAGAACTATGGAGAGCTCTTCTCTAACCAGATCATCTGGTTTGTGGATGACACCAATGTGTACAGAGTCACCATCCACAAGGCAAGTGAATTTAACATCATGTAGATGTCACTTATGGTGTTCATAATGTCATCATGTTGGGTTGTGTGCTAAAATGTCTAATTTGTTTACTTTTTATCCATGTTTTAGACATTTGAAGGTAACTTGACCACCAAACCAATCAATGGGGCAATTTTCATCTTCAACCCCAGAACTGGACAGCTTTTCCTGAAGATCATTCACACCTCTGTATGGGCAGGACAAAAGCGTCTCGGACAGGTCAGTCTTGTGTTTTGTCTCCGTGCAGTTATTTTTTTTGTCATTAGTCGGTGTTCTGCTCAAAGGAGTCACTCAATTGTTTTTAGGTTTTGCTTAGTTGCACTTTTTCTGTTTTTATAGCTGGCTAAGTGGAAAACTGCTGAAGAAGTGGCTGCCCTGATCCGATCGCTGCCTGTTGAAGAGCAGCCCAAACAGATTATTGTGACCAGGAAGGGCATGTTGGATCCTCTTGAGGTTAGAAACACCCATTAAAACTGTGAAACGCAAATTAATTGAGTTAATGCTCTGGAAATTGATTTAACATCTGTACATGTTAACTTTTAGATTAACAGCTGTCTGTTTTTCTCAGGTGCACTTGCTGGACTTCCCCAACATTGTAATCAAGGGCTCTGAACTCCAGCTGCCATTCCAGGCATGTCTGAAAGTGGAGAAGTTTGGAGACCTCATTCTGAAGGCCACAGAGCCTCAGATGGTCCTGTTCAATCTGTACGATGACTGGCTGAAGACCATCTCCTCTTACACTGTAAATCCACCACTTATATTATAATTTTGACCTAATCATTTTTTGCTTCTGAGGATTACACTACTCGAGATAAGGTATTTTACCATTGTACGTTTTTGTTTCCTAGGCTTTCTCTCGTTTGATCTTAATCCTGAGAGCACTTCATGTCAACAATGACCGTGCTAAAGTTATCCTGAAGCCTGACAAGACCACCATCACAGAGCCCCACCACATCTGGCCCACTCTGACTGATGAGGAGTGGATCAAAGTTGAGGTGCAGCTCAAAGATCTCATCCTGGCTGACTATGGCAAGAAGAACAAGTGAGTGCTATGGAACAAATGCATACTGAGTGCAAACTGAAAAAAAAAAAAAAATCCTTCTCACATCTTAACTTTTTTCCCTCCTCCTCCACAGTGTGAATGTGGCATCTTTGACCCAGTCTGAAATCAGGGACATCATCCTGGGTATGGAGATCTCGGCTCCATCCCAGCAGAGACAACAGATTGCTGAGATCGAGAAGCAGACCAAGGAGCAGTCTCAACTGACAGCCACACAGACTCGCACTGTAAACAAACACGGAGATGAGATTATCACCTCCACCACCAGCAACTACGAGACGCAGACCTTCTCTTCCAAAACTGAATGGAGAGTTAGGTGTGTAAAGTTCTCCATATCTTTCTCGTCTTTTTAGTTGTTAAAACACAGCTATATTGAGTTGAACTGTTTTCCCGATGTCACAGGGCGATCTCTGCTGCCAACTTGCACTTACGTACTAACCACATCTACGTATCATCGGATGACATCAAAGAGACTGGGTACACTTACATCCTGCCCAAGAACGTTCTGAAGAAGTTCATCTGCATCTCAGATTTGCGTGCTCAGGTTAGATGAAATGTCGTCTTAACGTGATTTCTCTTATAGACCCTTTTCATTTGGTTCATTTAGAAGTATCCTAAACCTTTTTTGTCTATTTTTTTTATACCTATAGATTGCAGGTTATCTCTATGGAACCAGCCCTCCAGATAACCCTCAGGTAAAAGAGATCCGTTGCATTGTGATGGTGCCACAGTGGGGTACGCATCAGACGGTTCACCTGCCCAACCAGCTGCCACAACACGAGTACTTGAAGGTCAGTGTTTTACACGCATGCATATGTCTTTAGTTGGGTGTTATCTGCCATCTACGCTCTCCCTAGCTGTATCAAACCGTTTGAATGCCGTCTTTCAATATCTTTCATAGGAAATGGAACCTCTTGGATGGATCCATACACAGCCCAATGAATCGCCCCAGCTTTCCCCTCAGGATGTCACCACTCACGCAAAGGTCATGGCTGACAACCCATCCTGGGATGGCGAGAAGACTATCATTATTACTTGCAGGTACACATTTAGCAAACTAATGCATTGTGGCTGTGTAATGATTATCTGGTTATAATATTTGACACTGCTTTTGTGTGTTTAACATTTGGTTTTGCTTGTCTAGTTTTACCCCTGGTTCCTGCACGCTGACGGCATACAAGCTGACTCCTAGTGGGTATGAGTGGGGTAGGCAAAACACAGATAAGGGTAATAACCCCAAAGGTTACTTGCCTTCTCACTACGAAAGAGTACAGATGCTCTTATCTGACCGTTTCCTTGGCTTCTTCATGGTGCCTGGCCAGGTTTCCTGGAACTACAACTTCATGGGTGAGCATAGCTTTAAATTATTAATATTATTTAATTATGTGATTTAAACCTGTTAAAGAAATCCTTGCAGATGTGACACTACGTTTCTATCCTTTACCCCCCTCATTCTAGGTGTTCGCCATGACCCTAACATGAAGTATGACCTACAGTTGGCCAACCCAAAAGAGTTCTACCATGAAGTTCACAGACCATCTCACTTCCTCAACTTCGCTTCTTTGCAGGAAGGTGAACTCTACAATGCTGATCGTGAGGACATGTATGCATAATAGTACAAACAGCTTATGAAAACTATATAAAGTAAAAGCCCCCAGCAAATGCTTTTGTACTGTTTTGTCACCAAGACTTACTCTTTATTGTTTGCAGTAATGTAAATTGAAGCATGTCATGTTTTTTGCTTCATCATAATTGTCTGGCATTGGGTTGATTGTGCACATTGCGGAAAAGCATATTTTGTGCTTTCTGTCTGTAGATGAGATAAATGACTTGCCATCTAAAGATATCTGTTTTTCGTAATCATTTGTAGTATGTTTTGTTTTTATAAATCTAGCATATTTTGTCTGTACCCTGTAGCTATGTTGTGCATCTGTCATGTACACTGTAGTTTGGGTTTAAATAAAGATTACCACTTTTATAATAATTTTAGCTTTATCTCATTGTCATTCCTATTGGTTTTGTGGAAAAAAAATCATCTGTGTCCACTGAAGGAACAGTCTGCTCTATACAGAACAAGGTCACTGTATGCCTTTAGAGCAAACCAATCTGCATGCATGTTACAGTTCACTGAGCAGCTCAGCCCTGAACATATGAAATGGCAAGTTGTTTTAACATTTATTCCTAAAGAGGGGTATCCGATTGTTTATTCTTACTTGAGAATGTCAACAAAAAACTGTTGATTTTGGTGATAAACTGCTCTCTGATGTGTTTGTGGCTTAACCAAACTGAATATTCATTAGATTATCTGCTTGTGTTCAGTCATTAAGGTTTGGAACGACGTGAGGGTGAGTACAGTATAGAATTAAAACCTTGTACCACTTTAACCATCACTAGTTTGTTTCACTTTCACTAATTACAAGCTAGAATTAGTCACCAGAATAATTAAAGCAACTATTTCATTGTTTCTGGTAACACTGCACATTTTTCTATGGGGGTCTCTGGTTCAAATATAATTTATTTCTGACTAGAAGTAATTCAAGGAAGACTACTAGTTTAGACTTGGTTACTTATACCTTTTCCAGTACTTAGTATCCACTCCAGGTTAAATAGCAACGCAAGAGACAGTAGTCAGGCTTTAATTTCAGTGGATGTCTAATTTTTCCAAGAATTTTTTTTTTTAATATCTTGCAAGTGAGATTTTTATTTAACTAGTAGTGAAAGGTTCTGATTATTAGTCTAATTATTCATTGCATTATGCAATTTATAAAAAAGACATTCAGAACTAGTCTTGCAGTTTATAAACATTAACCTTCAAATGGTCTTTGTTTCCTGTTTACATTTCTGGGCTTCAGGTTCTATGTGACGCTAACAATTGATTGCATGTACAAAAAATATACATTTTTAATCATACAAATAATATATCATTTTTTTTTTTTGTTTGTTTACTTCTCATCTATTCATTAATGCTGTGTTTTTGGAGATATAAAGTACTTTTGTATCCATATACCACACACAATTCCTCAACTACACCATTAGCTTGCATATGAAATAGTATTTCTTTATGATACATTGCATTTATGCTCTAGTACAAGGCCTTCATTTCTGTGTAAAATTTTTCAGATTTATGCTGGAAATTTTTTTTTATTTTTTATTTTTTTGACGCATGAAAAAAAATAATATTTAGTTTTTTTTCACATTTCCCATTCATTTCAATGTGGGGTCATATTGAGCCCGAAGACCAGAAGTGTAAACTTTTTTTTTTTTTTTTTTTACATACCTTCACAACAACCAAATCAAGCCCAGTTTTTTGTTAATGTATGAAAAGTCACAAAATCGTATTCCACTGAGATGAAGGGATCCTTTGTTTTATTAAGTAAAAGTCGATTGACCCCATGACCCGATTGAGGGCTACAATACTGAGATAAAGAAATTATACCAACTGGAATAGATGCTGTCTCATATATTCTATTGCAAAAATAAATAACAGTGTTACAGTAATAGATCACTATCAGAAGTATCTAGGTTACATGTTTAAAAAAACCTAATTAAACCTACATTAAAAATAAACTAGTAACAGCTAGTTTTAAGGAATAAATGTTAATACTGCTTGCCATATGTGGTGCGTTAAAGCTCTCGGGTTGCATTGGTCAGAGGAGGAGGGAACAACCATGGCAAACAAGAACTGTGGGCAGTCATAGATGTGCCTCCGTTCAACCACCTTTTATTTATAAAAGAACACAATGCAAACATATGCACGGCCAACATTCATCATGCTAGTGCCGTAGGCGTTGCTCTTCAAGTTATGACATGCAAGTCTTGCATAGACAGGTTGATTTTATAACTCAGCCGTGCTTATTAGAGCGCATTAACAAAGGATGTAGTCACGAAACAAACTGGATCGAAAATGCATGTATTTTTTAAAAGTGAAACAAAACAAGATCTGCGTTCTAGCTGAATCACAACTGGACGCATCTTAAGATCGGACTGACAGTTTCGATTGTCGCTGTTTGAGTTCAAGTTCATCTGAAGTGCGTTATGGAGACTTGCGTGATAGCCTTCGAGGAAAACCAAAACGATATCGTCAATATACATTCGTGTTTTGCGAGGACGTTTTCGTCTATGACAGTGGACGATGTGTATGAAATCGCTAAAGTGGTGGGGTCAGAATTGGAGAAGCTCATCGACAGCTATGGGAAGTCGAGCGTGGAAGGTCTGGTGTCTCACATAGTGAAAGTGTTGGAGCTCTTGGAGAGTTTCGCAGCGAGAAATCAATCTAATAAATGTAAGGAAGAGGACCTATTGAAGGCCTTTGAAACGTTACAGTTACAGCAGCAGAAGAAGCGAAATGTGAAGGAATGCGATGAGAGCAGCAACAGCTTAGAGAGTCGGGTAAGAACACGACAACATGGTCGACATGTCAACACTGTTACTGTAGCACTTCTCTTTATATATTTAAATGTCTATGCGGTTTCCTTATGGATAACTGTGTTTTAATGTAATGGAATTGGTGTTTCACACTATTGCCTTTAATCAAGCTGTACTTTTGATTCGCGTATCGTGAGTCGTGACACATTGATCGATTTATTTTTAGGAAATGCCAATAGGGGGCACTTCCTGTCTACCCTTCCCCTCAATAAACGTAATTTTGAGAACATAATGTAACTTTCATTAGTAGTAGTGGGGATTTTGATCTTGATTTCGTCTAAGTGGCTGTGATATGTTCATTAAAATGATTTCAGTGATGCTGATTAAATACTTACGCTAGCTTGCAGTCAGTTATTAAATCTTATTGAGATCTTACAAACAATGTTTCTATCCTTATATCATTGTCGTTCTTAGAGAAAAATGTAACTTCTCTTAACTCTTTCTGTGTGCAAAGTTTAAGACTGAAAGCGTTATATCTTATTTAAAGGGGTACGTCACCCAAAAATGAAAATTCTGTCATAATTTACCATGTAATTTACTCACCCTCAAATTGGTGCACACCTGTATGAGTTTGTTTCTTCTGCTGAACACAAAGGAAGATATTTTGAAGAACGATTGAAACCAAGCAGTTGTTTGGCACCATTGACTTCCATATGACTATGGAAGTCAGTCAATGGTGCCAATTTCCAATCGTTCTTCAAAATATCTCCCTGTGTTCAGCAGAAGAAACAAACTCATACAGGTTTGCAACAACTTGAGGGTGAGTAAATGATGACAGAATTTTCACTTTTGGGTGGAGTATCCCTTTAAAGGAGTAGTTCACTTAAAAAAAAAAAAACTTTTGCTGATAATTTACTCACCTCCATGTCATTCAAGATGTCCATGTCATACTTTCTTCAGTCGAAAAGAAATTAAGGTTTTTGATGAAAACATTACAGGATTTGTCTCCATATTACTGGCAACCAAGCGGTTCAAGGTCCAAAAGACCGTTTCAGTGCAAAGGGCTTTTTGCTTGTTATGCTCCCGTGAAAAGCAAGTTCTGCCTTGCACGTATTGCACATGACAGCATTGTTGGTTTTAAGTTTTGTGAAACTTTCAAAAACCTTGCTAGTTCGGATTCGTTTGCACTCTGTCATAATTCGCGCTGTTTTTTTTCTTTTACCGCAATAATTGCATTTGTAAGGGCTGCATTACACTCTAGCGCCACTGCGCCGTAGCGGTCAAATCGCGATATTGCACGCCCTTACATTAGGTCACGTGAGATCAAACGACTACTCGACAACAAAGATTTGTTAACAATTTTTAATTGACTAATCGACTAATCGTTTCAGCCCTAGCTGCATCTGAAATCATACTTCCCTACTTTGTAGTAGGCAAAAAACAGTATATGTCACACAAATTCACACAGTGTACTCATAAAAGAGTACCCAGTCTACTACTTCCTGCGATATTCTGAAGTTTGCATATGATGGACACTTTACTATCCCATGACACCAAGGGAGAATATTTCTGAACAGTGAAGCGAAGTAACTGGTGCTGGTGGGTCACTCACATTATAATGAAAGCATGGCAAATGTAGTATGTTAATACTACACAATATAGAAGAACATACCTTTTTCAGGTGTCATGAAGTACTTTCTCAAAATAAGTACCTTCTCAAGAGGGTATGCGATTTCGGACTCAGCCACTGTGTTCTCAGAGTGATCTGTTAAATTGTTAGGCTTATGAAACCAATCTCAGGGTGACACCTGGTAGTCTCACTTCATGTGTTTGTGGTTTGAAAGGATTTTTGCATTGACTCATTTTTTTCATCAGGACTGGCATCAGAAAGAGAAGAAACTGAAGGAGAACGTAGAAGTGTTAGAGTCGCATGTGCGTCAGCTCAAGGAAGAGAACCAGGAGCTTTTGACCCGCTTACAATGCACACACTCCAAAGAAGGTAAAATGACCTGGGACGCACATAACTATATTTAAATGAAGGCATGAGTTTATTCATTCATACCAAAATGAATGGAATATCAGTATAATTGCCTTTTCCAGTGTAAAAGTAAACGAACTGGAATGGAAACAATCATGAAATGTTTTTAGTTCAGATGGTCTTAATTGTTTTATGTTTTGGAATGATAATTAGTCTTACTAAAGTCACGAATGTATTGTGATGTACATGCCGACTGTAATAGGTTATCTGAAAATAAAACGCATGGTTCTACAGTACACATCAGTTTTTCATTGGATTTTGAAATGGGCATTGCACTCAAAAGTGGAGGCATATGAATACAAGCTTGCAGTCGTTTGATGGGAGAAGTCTGTTACTTTCACTGAAAGATCCAGTTATGACATTTTGGTGACACAATTATTTATTTAATTTTTTTTACATTTAAACATCTACATGGATAAATTCTTCACAGTCAGATCTATGACATGCATTTAGAACATTTGGTGAAATATGTTCAATAAAATACAAAAACAACTCATTTTTCAATACATCATCATATTTCAAAATATTTAATTGATCATTTTTCAAGGAAGGTATTATCCAGAGTCTTAAATGTCTTTAAATTATTACAGGATCTTTGTATTTCCTTGTAGCACCAATTTAACTTTAAGTTTTATTGTTGTGTACAGTATAAACCAAAGTCCAAAATGTAATTGCTTGCCATGAGACAAGCCTTCAAAAGGAGGTGTGTTGTTTTCTATCCTGATATCAGGGAGGAATGCAACTTCTCCGAGCAATCGAGCTCTCATATTCTCTGTGAAACGTCTTCATTTATTTTTTAGAATTTTTTTTTATTTACATAATTATCTGCATGCAGTATTTTAAAATCCGATCTTTTCTCTAGACCGCACACAGCGTCAGGAACGAGAGGTGATGCTCAAGCTGAAGGAAGTGGTGGATAAGCAGCGGGATGAGTTGAGAGCGAAAGTTCAGGAGATATCCAGCTTGTCCAAGGAGGTGGAAGCGGTATGTCTCATACAACTGCACTGATATAACCTGAGTTGCTCAAATCAATTATTGGGGCACCATGTTTTAAACCATGAACCTTTGGGTTACAAGGGGCTAGTATTATACTCCAACATGTTGCTTTCTTGCACTTAAAATGAAAGCAAACCCCCCTTTTTGAGAGAATTGTTAAATCTTGGCTCGTTGAGCATACTAGTCAACTGATTGATCCGCTACAATTTGCCTATAGGAGAAATAGGAGTGTGGAGGATGCCACTCTCACACTCTTAAATTACATATATAAACATGTGGACATCGGTAAGAGTCATGCTCGTTTATTATTTATAGATTTTTCTTCAGCGTTTAATACTACTCGACCAAATCTTCTAGCTGAACGTTTGCTTTCTGAATTTAATGTTCCTAAGTGTCTGGTGGCCTGGATTTTAGATTTTCTGACCAGAAGATCTCAAATAGTACGGGTGAATGGAGAATATTCCAGGGAGCTGCATTCTTCAGTGGGCTGCCCTCAGGGTTGTATTCTTTCACCTTTATTATTTATTTTGTTCACTGATAGGTGTAGAAGCCAATATCCAGACAGACATATTATTAAATATGCTGACGATACAGTGGTGTTGAGTCTGTTAAATCAAGGTGACACAGAGCATGGGCCCATTTTGAAATATTTTTTGGATTGGTGTGAGAGTTCTCATTTACAAATGAATGTATCCAAAACTAAGGATATGACTATAGAATTTTATAATTCTGTCGGAACTCAATCTAAAGTAGTTAGTGCTGGTAAAGAGGTTGAGAAGGTCAGTTCATATAAGTATTTGGGTACATTGATCGATGATAAACTTAGGTGGGTGGAACATACCAATTGTATTGTATCGAAAGCACAAAAGAGGTTATATTTACTGAGGAAGCTTAAGTCCTTTGAAGTAGATAAATCCATATTGATAATGTTTTATAGATCTTTTATTGGAAGTGTTTTAACATTTGCTATGATCTGTTGGTTTTATGGATTAAATGTTAAAGATTACAGGATCTGTGCAGTTGAGTTTGTCTGCTTTGTGTGAGAGAAGTGTTCTTAGGAAGTCTTTAACTATCCTAGAGGATACATCCCACATTTTGTCTCTAGAATTTGAGTTGCTTTCCTCAGGAAAGCGATATAGAGCGCCCAAGTGGAGGACCACTAAAGCCTCTAGGTCTTTAAAAGAAAAGGCACCGTGAATGAATTTTAATTTTAATAGTAGCTAGACGAAGATTTATAAATGCCCGGGGTTTTGTGTGTGTGTGTGTGTGTGTGTGTGTGTGTTTTTTGTGTGTGTGTGTGTAATGTCTGTGATGTTTTGCTGTTTTGTGAGGTTGAAGCTACTTTAATTGCCCTGTAAAGGGACAAATAAAGATTTTACTACTACTACTACTACTTTTTCTTTCCAAAAATCCTTTTGATATTTCTTTTCACTGTCCCTCTACTAATGAATTCTGGTAAACAGGGTTTTCACCCACTGTAAAACAGACTTGTCTTTTCATTAGAACTAGTTTTTGCAACATCAAGGTTTCTTTTGTTGAATTTTAAACACAGTGTCAACATTGTGTCACTCGCAGAGCACCTTTGACAAAATAAAAAAGTGTATTTAATAGTTAAAAATAGTTATTCATGAATGGCATCAGAAGTGTTTACCTGCGGTTTGCAGCTGAGCTAATAGTTTCCCTTTTTATGTTTGCCTTGTTTTTGTTATAAAACCGATCAGACCAGTTCCACATTTTTAGAAAATCGCGTAGAAAATCAACTGCAAATTCATAGTTTTAGAGAAAATGAATTTAAATACTTTTTTTTTTTTTTTACAAATCCGTTTGAGTGATCAGAAGAGCGTGCGTGTGTGTGTGTTTTTTGTTCAGCTCCAGGAGCAGCAGGAACGGCTAATGAAGATAAACGCAGAGCTCAGACACAAGCAGAACATCATCCAGACTCAGCTGAAGAGCGCGGTGGAGAGGAAGGCGGACATGGAGGCCGACCTGTGCGAGAAACAGAAAGAGATAGAGTGCCTGAAATCACAACTAGAAAGAGCCAGCGTGAATACTGCTGCTGAAACTGTTAGTCAAGATAATATTACCTAGATTCTTACAAACAAATTAGCTGTCCTGTATTGGGTTTATATGTGGGATTGTGGGTATTCATCATTTTTGTATTTCCTAAAAACAAAATGAGACAGAAGCTTCTATGTTCCTCTTGGGGGATTTAGGTATTGGCATGTACTACCGCAGACGTAGGGCCTAAATTCCACATTGGTTGGTTGGATTTGGCATATATAGGTCATGTTTGCCCTCGCAGGAGTGTCACGGGCATGTTTGTGCACAACTCCCCCTTCAGCTTACAAACATTTCAGGATGCTTGATTAAATTCTGACATCATGTCAGAATCTTTTTCACACATCTTAATCAACAGAGATCATTTAAATTCAGAAATAAATAAAAGCTTTTAGTAATTAACAAAAACGGCAAAGGAAAAAGTTGATACACTGAACTAGATCTGTATCATTATTTAGAAAAGAACTGTTTAATTATTTTATATTAATATTGACATTACACTCTTTTTGTGTTTAATTTATTTTATTAATTTTAAAATTAATTTGATTAATTTATCTTAACAGACTAACAGATGATTTAAATTCAGGAATCAAATAAACTTTTAGTAATGAAGAAAAACTGAAACATATAAATTATTTTATATAATGATAAATATTATATATATATTTTTTTTTTTGATATAATATAAATAAGTATACATTATTTAGAAAATAAGTATTCTATGTAGTATTTTACTTTTAAATATTATAAAATGTTATAATGCATATGTATTGTAAAATTTATGTTATATTAATATTTACATTTAAACTGTTAGTTTCAAAATTGATCTTAATATAAATTTAGTTCTAATTTAAATTGAGTTAATTTATCTTAATATAAGTTTTTAGTAACTAGCAAAAAAATTATATTGATTATAATATAAAAAATATATAAATAGAAATGATTTAGAAAGGAACTGGTTGTATTTATTATTTTACATTTAAATATTATTAAATTACCTTTATATTAATATTTATATTCAACCGTTATTTATTTATTATTTTCAAATTTAATTTAAATTTAATTCTGAGTGTTTATGAAATTTTTGGCACCACTGTGTACCATACTTTTTGTCTTTAGTTTAATGATTATGGTTTATGATTTAATGTGTCCCACAAACACTTTAAAAGTTTTTTTAAAATGGAATCAGCTGCACATTATCAACTGTGCTCATGACATTTACGATATTTGACTCACATACTCCTATAATTCACCTTTGCCTCCTTTAGAGCAGTTCAGCCATTGACCTCACAGATAAGATGATCATTGACTTGAAAGATCCAAATCGGCCTTGTTTTACCAAGATGGAAGTACGGGAAATGCTTTTTGAGAGGAACGAGTTGAAGGCCAATCTCTTTCTGGTGAAAGAAGAGCTTGCATATTACCAAAGGTGAGACAAATGCATTTGTGATGCATTCTAACCTTTATATCAGCACAATACACATCCTTTTTCAATAAGTACACTCATCTCTCTGTCTTTCCTCAGGGAAATCCTGAATGATGAGAGATGCCCAGGGTTTTTACTCGATGCCGTGCGCTCTGCCATAAAGAAGCAGAGGACCGTCATAAAGTCTAAAATGCTCGGCATACCTGTTAGCGAATGTAGCACGTGAGTACATGCCACAAACATACTGGTAGTATACAGTGATTTAATGTTATGTTTAACTATGTTTCACCCTCGTATAGAGATGAGACAGATGGCCCTTTGTTTGAGAGGAGTGGAAATGAAGACATCGACACTGACAGCAAACCCCAGGACTCGCGCATCAGAAACATGTGAGTGCTGCAGTCATGCTAAAACAAGACAGACCTACATTATAGCAATAACTGATTTCAGTCTTACAATCTACTTAAATTCTTCTAACCTACTTCACTTAAAAATGGCTTACAGTAGAATTAGGTTATTATAGGATAAGCCACCGTTCTTGGGTGCAATAAATACACTATGAGTGTGAAAGGTTTAGTTTGTTTTTGTAGTTTAAGATGTAGAGGTTATGTAGTATACCAGTTTTTATGCAGTATTTTTTGTAATGTTCTTGGTTGCTGCTAGTTGTGCAAACATTACATACCTTTAAGAAGTCAATTTAAGTGATTTAATCCTTATTACTTTAAGTTGTGTAATTTAATGCCGTATGAATGAATCTGTATTAAATAATAATTTGGGTCAAATTTAATGTTACCACTTTTTTTTACATTTACATTGTTTACATTTCTAACCACATTTTAGGTTATGTGACAGACATTTGTTTTTACATTTAATTTTTGGTTTACAGTTTTTAGGTTAGATGACACACATTTGTTTTTACATTAAGTTTTTTGGTTTACAGTTTTTAGATTAGATGACAGACATTTTTACATTGTAGCCTTTAAGGGCATGTTGGGCTTGTTAAACATTCTCTTAAATGTATGTTGGTTAAAAGCGATTTCAAGTATTGTGCAACTGACAATATACTCATTGAGAAGCTCATGTATTACACATTTTTAAATAAGACTCCTAGTCTTTTTATAAAGAGATTCTGCTCGCCTCTCTGTGTATTGTATGCAGTAATTTGTGTGATACACGCACACAATTTGCTCCATAATATACGGTATATTGTGGCTCTTAGCCGCATTAATTCTGTATGTACTTGGGAAAACTCTAAGCTGATCTTTGAGATCTCTTAGTCACACTTAGGAACTGTGCATGCCAACTATAGCTCCTGAAACTGAACTAAAAATAGTACTGAAATCTCCCTCTGTCATTCTTCTATCTGTGATTAAAAGCTCTTATCTCCTCTGATTCAAACCTTTAGATTTGGTTTCCTGACACGGTCCAGTCTTACTAAGAGCTCCGGTTCCCAGCCCTCTGACCTTCCGACATCCAGCTCCACATGGGAAATCATCGATCCAGATGAGCAGGGAGACGAGGGAGAGACACAAACCCTCAGCTCCTCTTGAGAACCACCCCATCTGTCACTCATCCTTTTTCAAAATAGGTTCTTGATCTCATTTAGGTTTCAAACGAAGGAACGGACTGAAGATTGTATTGAGAGAACTATTTCTCTATCTATATGGTTATACAGACATGGTATTTTTATGGTTTTTGCCGTCATTTTTACTCATAGTATAAAGTCAGCACTTGACTTTGACTTTTTTAAATTGGCTCATAGCTAGTTTTGAGCTTGATGGTCACTCAAGAGAAGACCTGAAGATGAGTTTAGACTGTCAGTCCCATATTTTGTTGTTAGTTGTTTACAATTCTGTTCGAAGATTTGGGGTCGGTAAAATTTCAAGAGCACCAAGGCTGCATTTATTTGATCAAAAATAACAAACAGTAAAGTGAAAAATTATTACAACTCTTTTCCATTTTTGTATATTTTAAAATATAATGTATTCCTTTGATGGCAAAGCATAATTTTTCCAGTCTTCAGTGTCACATGATCCTTCAGAAATCATTCTAATAAATTGATTTAGTGCTCAAGAAGCATTACTTGTTAATATCAATGTTCTTTAAAAAACAAATCTTACTGACCCTAAACTTTTCAATGACAGTGTATAGTTATAGGTGAAGTGTATCATTTGTTTCACTTTCTCCTATTACAGTTTAATATGCTAATACAACTGTAAGTAAGACATTTTCTGAATGTAAACAATGCTATTGTGGCACTTCTAAAATATTGCTATTTCAAGGCCCACTTCTGGCTCAACCAATGGGATGTTTTTGGGGCGAGGCTAAGCTGTTTAGCGGGAAATTGACTTGGAAGGGCTATAGCAGGCTTTGGAAACAATAATTATTCCTTCAATTTAATTTGGTGGTGCATAAATGACTGCAGAATGGTGCACTTAAAAACATGGGAGTAGTCTGCAGTGTTTTGATAATCATAATACACCTGGCATTATATTTTCGATGTCTGGATGGAAGCTAGAGAGAATTATAGCAGCTATTTTTATAGAGAGTATATTTAATATGGATTTTAACCAAAGATACTGACATTGTATTACAATCACTATCAGAGATAATCACACTGACCCTTTTATGTCAATAGGGGGCATTATAGTATTCTGTATTCAATCATGATCAAGTATTTTATTTGTTGGTAAAACATTAGCTGTCCCTAAAAAGTATATTTTTTTTAAGGATACAGTATCTATAAGGATTTTCAGCATGTTTTTAAATAGAAATATTTTAATGTTTGCTTCTAACAATTTTTTTAAAGTCATGCAATGCCAGTTTTGTGGAGATGTCCATGATTGTTAACCTTGTGTTAAAAAAGCGATGCTTAAATGTTTGTCTGATCTGTTAAAGGGAGAGTTCACTAAAAAATTTCAATTTCGTCATAATTTCCTCAGCCTCATCTCATTCCAAACTTGTTTGACTCTTCTGCAGAACACAAAAGAATTAAATAAATATTAAGACATGTGTTAAGAATTTTGAAGAATACAAAATGAAAAAACACTGGATATCTCTCAAAACATCTTATTTTTTGTTCCACAGAAGTCAGTCAGTCATAAAAGTTTGAAACAATGTGCATGGGGCGAGTAAAAGATGACAAAATGTTCATTTTTTGCTGAACTATATCTTTAATAAGTTGGTACCTCTTTAGCCATTCATTTAAAATAAGCAAAAATGTGGATGTGATTCAAATATACTTTGTATGCATGGTGTTCCCTGATTGAGAGGAAGTCTGTGTTTCCTCAAGAGGAAATTAGAGTTAATGGATGCGAATATGTTTTAAAGGCCCGAATTCTGTATTCCTTAGCTGTCTGTGACTCATCTGTTTATTTTTTGGACCATTGGAAATAACAGTGAATGAGTCCTATACTGACTTTTTACTGTTTTATTTTTGCAAACATGTTTGTTAAAGTGCTATGAAGCTAAATAAAAGCTTTAGGGGTTATTGTGATGTTCGTGTGTGTGATTTTTGACCATAAGAGATCATTGTATTCTGAACAAAAGTCCATTTATAGTCAGTAAAATGTTCTAATATTTGTATTTAATTTGTATTTTATTTTTTCCATATGAAAGTAATTGGTAAGGATGAGAAAATGTTGGCAGGCAGACTGACCATTAAAAATATCTAACTCCTCCCCGAAATTCTGGGCCTTGATTTTGTCTTTAAACAACCAGAGGCTTATTGAATTAGAGGAAGTTGGCTTTTCTTCCTCAGGAAACTTGCAGAGGAAACAAAGAGAATTGGAGAGCTCATTTTGCTACAGAGACTGGACTGGATCTTTTCTATTGCAGAAGTACAGAACTACCCTGGACTGGTGCCGTGGTAGGAGAGGGTGTTCGGTTCTGGTTGGTCCAGAGGGGATGGACACCTTTCTGACCTCATTTGGACTGATGCTCATGTGTGTCCAATGCTCAGCTCAGAGACTCTCTCCAACCGGGAAGAATATCTGCCGCAGTATCAGGTACTGGTCCAGAATTCAGTTTTGCTGAAGTATCATTGTCTCATATGTCCTAAAATTTTGTGTCATTGTTCTACATATTGTCCAGTAATAATAGAGAACTATAAAATGAAAGTGAATCACATTGACAAGGCAGTTTGATAGTTTCAATGTAAACTGTTTGATCAAATAAAAAATCATAAATATTGGGACATTTTTAGATCATTTTGAGAGACTACTGATATTTCTTCTGAAACTCTATGGAAAAAAATCTGAGATGTCTTCAAATTCTTTCAATTAAATCTCAAACTGTTTAAGAGAAACAGTGGAGTTCTTATTTGTGATTTATAAGAAGTTTCTTGTGTTATGAACCCAATTTTTATTTTTCTCCCTTACTTATAATGTTTCCCTATTTATTAGGTCAGTAGGCTAGATTCAATCCATCAGAATATAAAATGTCTGCTATTTCTAAACAGGGATTCTTCTCCCACATGTTGTCCTGGATGGGGCCAAAATGGTGATGAATGCACTGTCCGTGAGTATTGATACCATCTGTAGATAAATATAAATTTAATATAAAATGGATTAAATTGTTGTTTTATTGATGACACACCAGACCCGTTTCCTGTGGGCCTGTGGATGTCAGCAGTTTTGTGAAGTTTTGTTTGTAAAGTTTCCCTTTTTGTTTTCTCAGCTCTCTGTGAGGGGGAAAGAGCCTGTCTGCAGGACGAAGTGTGTGTTTACCCTGGACTTTGTCGATGTAAACCTGGATTTTACGGGTACCAGTGTAAAGCCCGTAAGTCGCCTAATATCATCACACTAGGTTTCTGTTTTCAAGACTACCTTTGTACAGCTGTGGCTTTTAGGTTAGAGATTTACAAACTAGCAAGAATGCCTGATACAAGTGTGATTCTGCTTCAAGTTTGAGTCAACTAACCTATTTAATATTGAGTTACCTACATTTTAGACACAATATTGTCAGTTAGGCTACTTTGTTTTCCCTCCGTCAACTATAGTTCCATAACAGAATCAAGCTGTTTCCAAACAGTAGCCTATGGGAGACAACAACGCAGCATTTTTCGAAACTCTGAATCAAATGCTTCGCAAAATGATTCACTGTTTAGAGGCACGCGAAACAAACAGGCTGTCGGCACCTGCTGCTCAACACTGTAAATGCAACGGAAACGTCGCATAAACATGTATGGCACTTAAAAAACAATTGATATTTTCTTTGAATTAAAAGTATAATATATCTACATAATACCATTAAATATACATTTTCTGGATCGTGACGTTCGTTTGTTGCCAGGTGTGTAGCTAATATGTAATTGATGATTTCAAATTCAAGGACAGCAACTGTTCTATAAAAATGATTTCTGACAAAACAAAACCGAATATATGTATGTATGTATATATATATATATATTTTTTTTTTTTCATAATATTATTTTCTATTGTTTTCATTGTAGTGCGATTCTAGTTATTGCACTACGGATCTGAATTCGTATGTCTCCGCAGGTTGTCCTCATGAATTTTGGGGGGCGGATTGTCGTGAGCTTTGCCCCTGTCACCCTCATGGGCTCTGTGACCCAGTTACGGGTGAGTGCTCGTGCCTGTCTAACCGCTGGGGCAACCTGTGCCAAAACAGCTGCAAATGTTCACGTCATGGGAAATGTGACCCTGTCTACGGCAACTGCCACTGTGAGGAGGGCTGGTGGACGTCCACTTGCTCCAAAGCCTGTCAGTGCAACGCCGCAACATCCACCTGTGACCAAGCCACGGGCCGCTGCTTGTGTAATGAGGGCTACTGGGGCCAAAAGTGCAGCCTGCAATGCAACTGTTTTGTGTCCCCCTGCCTGCAGCGCACAGGGGCCTGTCAGTGCATTCGTGGCTGGTGGGGTCCGTCCTGTGACCGCCGTTGTAATTGTAATCTCAGCCATTCCGACTGTGACCTGCAAACTGGCACCTGTTTGTGCTACCCGGGTTACAAAGGCTCTGTCTGCAATGAACCTTGTGAGAGTGGAAAGTACGGCCGAGGCTGTAAGGAGAGGTGAGTGAAAAGGGCAGGATTAAAAACATAACATACATTTTTGGTTCATCCATGATTTCTGTTCTCCTTTCTGTGTGTGTAGCTGTGGACACTGTGAAGGAGGCAGGTCTTGCTCTAAACAGGACGGCCTGTGTGATGCCTGTGCACCAGGGTGGAATGGCACTCGCTGTGACCAGAGCTGTCCTGCAGGTTATTATGGCCATCGCTGCCAAGAGGTTTGTGCGCATTGCAGAAATATGGACCCATGTGACCCGGAAACTGGAGCATGCTTACACTGTGATACTGGGTGGACTGGACCAAGGTACAGATCTGTTGGGATTCAGCTCTGAAAAGAACATCCTATTGTCTTATTTACTATATGGCAAACTACAGTGGCCTAAAAAGGAATGCACTTAATCACATTAGATGACAAACCTTATCGTAGAAATATCTAGTTTGTTCATGACCTGGCTGATAGGTCCTTACGTGACTAGTGTAGCCTGAATCACAAACGACTCTTATGAGTTAGTTATTTTTAGTGAATCAGAAACATCATACAGTGTGGCCTGTGTAGTTTGATTCACAAACAAATGACTCTTATGAGCTGTTTCTTGAATCAACAACATACAGCACAACCAGTGTCCCATTCACAAATAAAGGACTCTTAATAAGCCAGTCTATTTAATAGTTGAAAAAGAAGAGGTATAGGTTTTAATAAGTCACTGCAGGCCATTATTTACACCAATAGATTTCTTTCCTATGTAAGCAAACTTGATGTAACAGAATACCTAAATTAATATGAATTTTATCAAATGAAAATGGAATTGAGAAATCTGGCGATACCCTCAATTTAAAGCCTAACAAGCATTATATCTACAGCAATGAAATTCATTTTAAGTGTGGCTTAAATGTCCAAACTCTTTTTTGGGCAGGCCACTGTACACATTTATTTTTCTAGCTATTGAGCTATCTTAGATTTTGACACGGGGTAGATTTTATATCTCCTAGTTGACTTTATTTTGGGCTTCTCCCTCTCTGCAGATGTGACAAACCCTGCACAAATGGTACTTACGGAGATGGCTGCCACTTCCTGTGTAAAACCTGCTATCATGGCCACTGTGACCATGTGACAGGAAGTTGCATTTGTCTTCCTGGTTTCCAGGGTGAGAGGTGAGGGTACAGTGGTATTTATAGGTTGTTTTTAACTTAAAAATAAGGTATAAGGTCTCTCACTGTTAAATCTCTGTAGCTGTAACAGCTCATGTCCTCTTAACCTGTATGGCGTCAACTGCTCCTCAACATGTGACTGTGGGAATCATGCCTGCCATCCAGCCACAGGAGCTTGCCCAAATAGTATGTACAGACACTACAGTTTGGTTTTCACTGCTGGTATCCACATCCCCTTTATTTATTTTGTGTGTGTGTGTGTGTTTGTCTGCTAGGTAGCAGAGCAGGTCTCATAGCAGGGCTTTTGATTCCTCTGTGCATTTTAATACTCGCCTTGTTGTTTTGCTGCTGCTGTTGCGGCAGGCCTGTCGAAGGGAAGGAAGGGTATGAATTTGTTATCTGGCAGCTGATATAATACAAAAAATGTCTTTTAATTTTGTAAACAATAAGAAAATCGTCTGCTAAATCTGTCCTTCAGAGTGGCGGTTGAGGATGTGAGCCTTACTGTCCGCATGAAGCACCATGTTTACACTGTGTTGGCCAACATGGGTGCAGCTATGCCATGCATTACTCTTTGGTCATCTGGTTTACCCAGGGTTACAGGTAATGCATCTATTTTCATTTGCAGCTATTTTCATTTGCAGCTGTCACGGAGAAACTATGCAAGCGAGTTTGTGTTTTGGCTTGCGTAAGTGGACTTATAATGTTCTCCACTGTGTCTTCAGTCTCTCATCATGATCCCGAGCTCACATTTAACCACAGCTTCATTGAGCAGCCATCATCCGGCTGGGTGACTGATTCATTTGAAACTGATGATGAAGGAGAGGCCATTTACTGTGAACCGCCCAGGGAAGGTAGTTATATTTCTAGTCTCAATGTCCTTTTTACTCTAGTTACTCTATTTTTTTAGCTGTTATTGTGAGCTCCCATAAGACAATACCTAAATGAGATCTCTTTAATAAATCAATTATATTTAATAATATTTTAATATTTTGTTGTTATATCAAATTTAAAAAGTGCATATTAGATTATAAATATTAAAAGAACACTTAAATCTATGCAATGTAACCTATATTTATACACCATTCATACATAGTTTTTTAAGACTATATTCTTTTAAAATAAAAATATAGTAAAAAACAGTAACATTTTGGAACATTATTACATTTTTAAAATAATGTTTTACTATTTTATTGTTTTAAAATGTAATTTTATTCCTGTGATGCAAAGCTGAATTTCAGATCCTTCAGAAATCATTATAATATGATGCTTTTGTGCTGAAGAAACATTTCTTATTATTATCGATGTTATGACGCTTAATTTGTTTATGTTAATGTTAACATTTATTTGAAACAGAAATATCTTGTAACTTTATAAATGTTTGTCACGTTTAATCAATTTTATGTATCCTTGCTGAACGAAAGTACTAATTTCATCTTTTTAAAATAACTCTTAGATCCCCCAAATTCATAAATCATTATTTTAGAATTCGCAAAAATTGCATTTATTCCACCTCTGACTGTTCACACTAAAGCCACATTGCAAAAAAAAAATATTTAGCATATAATATTTGTTTTAAAAAATCAGATGTGTCACTAGCTATGTTTCTATCCACCTATTTTTAAGCACATTTGGGAGATTGCTAAAAAAAACTGCTCCTATTGCAGCAACTTCCACTTTTATTTGTGATATTTAGTGCTAGTTTATCAGAAAGTGACGATTTTGTTCTCTTCGACTCATTGGATGGAAACGCTGCTTTACTCGCAAATGTTTTAATGCGAAAATCCAATTTAGCGCTAATTTAAGTCAAATTTGCAACTTTGGATGTAACCACAGCTATTGTGAGGGAAAAAAGTCAGATTTGCGCCATAATCAACTGTAATGTGAAAGTATGTAAGTATGTAATATACTGATTCATGTTTACACGCTCTCTCCCAGATGTTCTTACAGTGGCCGGTGGAGAGCTACAGGAGCTGAACTCCAAGTGTAACTTCTTCCCTGACCCATCAACCTTCAGCAGCGAGGACATGTCACAAGATTTTGGTATCCCTCGTACCTCCAGCATAGCCAAATCCAAACGCCCTTCAGTGTCTTTTGCAGAGGGCACAAAGTTCACCTCTAAAGAGCGCCGTAGCTCAACCCAAGATCTGCCAGGAACTACTCGGAAACCCAAAGCCTGGGGCGTGCTGATGATCTCTGCTCTGCAAGGAGGACAGGGAAACCATAGTGAGATAGAAACAGAAAAGGAAGAAAAAAACAATGAGGAGAGCATCTCCTCTGAGGAACAAGCAGCTGCCTCTGAAACATCACAATCTGACTCGGCAAGATATGGTTCTGGCCCGCTCAGGACTCACCTCACTGTGCCCGGTGGGAGACGACGCACACTTTCCAATACCAGGAAGAACACCCAGCCATCTGATGGCAGCCATTCAGATGCAGATTCAGAGAAGTTAACAACTGTTTATGTGACTGTAGGCAAGACCCAAAAGATGGCTAAGCAAGAGCCACCTTCAGAAGGGCCCGTTCAGGCGATGCTGCGCAGACTAGGCAGCCTGCAGAGACAAAAAGAGGAGGCTGCCCTGCCCAAAGGCAGGGGGCAGGCGATTGCCAAGCCCCCGCGGAAGAAACTGGGAGCACGGGCCAGTGCGTGGGAGCAAACTTCTGGGTCCGGCCAATCAGAGGTGGTCATGAGGAAGCCTAGTCGCAGGCAACACAGCTCCCTCAGCTCTCCCTGCACAGTAGGGGCAACAGACTTTCCTCAGGAGAACAGCACCCCGAAGAGGCCCTTGTCCTCTGTTTTAAAAAGTGTCCCAGAGAGCGAAACCCTCCATAGTTTAGAGGTGGAGCAAGACACTGAAGTAGATTGTGAGACAGACGCTCTGACAGAGCACGCTTATGAGACTGTGGCTCCGTCTGATGGGGTCACCTCTTCAGAGATTATTATTAATGAAACCGTTATGGACCAATCAGAAAATGAGCCATGTTATGAGAATGTTTATGTAAATCATTCATAATATTCCTGAATCTTAAAGTTACTGATTTAAAGGGCAAATTTTCTGTAAGTTTGGCATAAACTGTATAAACATATCTACATCGAAAATTTTGTTTGTTGATATGATTTCATGCTCCCTTTATAACCCATAAGTAACTGTTTACATTCACAGACTTTCAAATACTTGGTCAATATATTTCTTTTTTTTTTCTTTTTTTTTTTAAAGAAAAGATAATACTGCAATAATTTGATCAAAAGACCGACTTTGGAAAGTAAAGACTTTTACATTGTTACAAACATTCAATTCTACTACTTCAAAAACATAAAAAAAAAAAAAAAATCGTACAGACACCAAACATATGAATGGTAGTGTAATTGGTCCTGGGCCAAGATATGAACCCTACAGCAATTATGCATGAAATAACTTTCATAACAATGTAGAAAAAATATTATTGGCTTGCGTCTTGGATCTCCTCGAGCGTTTTATCTAAAGGCCATGTAAGTGTGTATTTACATATCTTGGTTTTTGGCATCTCTTTCTCTATGCGAGATACATAAAGATTAGTATTTACACGCATCACTACAGCACAGTTGTTCTTGGCAGAATGACACTGATTAGTTGTAATATGGGGTTATGTAGATAAATTCAATTTGCTTGATATTGGCAGTACTCAATCTTTGGATATAGAAAGAAACCACAATAATCTGATGAAATGTGCCAAAACACTTTCTGGAAATTTGAATGATATTGATAGTTGGCAGCAAAAATGACTAGAAACACCCTTTTATTGTGCTGGAGAAGCTAAACCTAGACCTTTTTAAAGAGATTTCTCTTCATATTTTTTTCCGAGAGGACTTGCTTAGGCACACGCTGATGAAATGCATTACAAAGAAATAATGACTTAATATTTTTAGGTCAAAAACATTGTTTATTGAAAGATTGCACAACTGTCCCTAAGTTGCGAAGCTCATGGCAACTTCAGCCTTTAAATTCCTCTCATGCAGTTGCTTTTATCATTCAATTCATATATCTGTTTATTTGAAATGTTATCTTTTAGACTAAAAACTGCATGGTGTCCACTGAGCTTTATCAATCACACCACAATCAGGAATATTTATGAATGATGTCAATCCATTGTGTAGAAATCTGTGGAGAGATTCTATAAGGCCTTACATATCACCCTTATTTTTGACCTCACAAATGCAGCTTATTTTTGTATACCTGTATGATAAATACTATTAAATGGCAGTTTGTTTACAGTTGGACTCATCTCTTTTCTGCTCCTGACGTGTCTTTGCAGCCAAGCCAGTATTTTCCAATAGGTCTTGGGTAGGGAGGGTTTGCATAGTCAACCCGCTTCGTTCGGAGATTCACTCTGTAGTACATATCTGTAAAGAAATTGTTTTGCATACTTATATAATATAATATAAATATACTGTAGGCTTAGATATTACTATCATTTAAATTTCAGTACCTCCTTTAAAGAAGTAGACACTCTGTAAGGGCTGACGCCTTTGCAGCATGTCATGGACAATGTCTTCCGAAGGTTTGTACCTGTAGTCAGAATCGTAGTCATTTTGTCTATAATAATAGTCTCTGCGTCTGTCCTGATCTTGCCGTCTGTCCTGATCTTGCCACCTGTCCTGCCCAAACCTCTCAGCATACTCATGTCCAATGCTGATGCCCCTCTCAGCCATAGTTTCCCAGTATGGTGACCTATTCTGCCTGCGCCTGGAGCCCCACTGCTGCCCATAGCGTTGTCCCCACTGCTGACCCCACTCCTGCCCATAGCGTTGGCCCCACTGCTGGTCCCAATCCTGCCGATTTCTGTCCTGACGGCTTCTGTTGGGCCATCTCGGAGTGACGTAGAGTCTGCCGGCTAGCACAGCATCCACGGGTGATTTGATCCCAATCCAGTCTTTGTTGATGAAGTGATGGCCACCGTGATGACTTTGGGCTGGAAAAAAAGCAATTAAAAGTTGTGTTATGAAAGCTTTCCCAGGTGCATAATATTGATAGCTTGGCCTAAAAAAGTATTACCTCCACCAAAGAGCTGGTTGAAGTGGTCAACCCATCGGTCGTAGTAAATATCAGTGTATCTGCTGAAGAGTGCTGAGGGAGATCTCAATGACATCTGAATGCACTCCTTATGGGATGGCTGGTGCTTGAACTCATACTGGTAATACTGGTCTCCTAGAAAGAAGAAACATATACTTTGTTTAGTAAAGATTAATGAAAGATAATTACATTTAAAACGATTAATCGTGATTAATCGCATCCAAAATAAAAGTTTGTGTGTACATAATATATGTGGGTGCACTGTGTATACTTATTTTGTATATATATATAAATACACACACATGCATCTATATTTAAGAAAAAAATATTATATATATATATAAATCTATATACAGTATATACATGAAAATATTTCTTAAATGTATACAATCATGCGTGTGTATTTATATATATAAAATAATAATACACAGTGCACCCACATATATTATGTACACACAAACTTTTATTTTGGATGCGATTAATCGCGATTAATCGTTTGACAGGCCTAATATAAATAGGTCTGACCTTTAAAAAAATAAACTTTCTCTTTGCCATGATGGCTGTGAGCAGGAATGGCAAAGGCAGCATCAAGATGGTCTGGTATCTTCTCAAATCCCACAGATATGTCCCGTGGGAAGTCTTCATCTAGCACTCCATCATCAAACCTCCAGTATTTATTACCCTGGGAATAATATAATAAAATATTGTCTTTTTTAATCACGCATTAAACGGATGAAATAACTTTGATTAAAGAAATTTGAATTGGGACTATTTAGACTACTTTATTGTAAACACAAATAAACTTTTCACACTGTATATACACTAAATAATGTGAGGTCATTCATACTTTGAAAATGTATGTCTTTCCTTGGCAGTTTATGCGAGTGAAGGCAGCATCTATTGGACCTTTTATTCCCCAGATGTCTTCAATGAGCTTTGGGTACCCTGGTAATACTGATTTCTCATCAAGCTCAAAAAAATATAGTCCTGGTGACAAACATATCACATTTTTAATAAAACAAGTGTGTAAAAGAGAATAAATGAATATAAGAAGAAGAACAAATATTGAACCATCATAAGAGTTTAATTACAGAAATACAGCAAAACTTTTTGTTTATTTTTTGTCTTTTATTTTCCTTTACCTTTTTTTTTTATTAATTTATATATATATATTTTTTTTTTAAATCTACCTGTAGTAAATATAATTGTATGTTCATTTTTACATTGGTGTTGCCACGGAGTAATGGACAAAGGTGTAATGAACAGAAACAGTCTAATAAATTCAACAGGGAATGAACAAACATAATCACGTACCAGACAATGAAACACAGCAAACTGAAGGCTTAAATACACAGAGGACTATTGACTATAACAGAACTGGCATTGAGCTAATTAATAACCAAGGAAACTAACTAGGAACTCAGGTAGGTAAAACAAAAAAAACCCAAAAAACTGACTACATGTTACAACGGTAAAAAATGTAAAGTCATTTTGTATTTGTATTTGTTACATTTTCGTTCTTTGCGGTGAGGCACTTACCTCTGAATGCATATATAGAGCTGTTTTTGAGCTGCATAAAGGAGTCGAAGGGTCTGCCACTGCAGACCTCAGCGTCAGGGTCTTTGGCTTTTGTTGGTGTGAGATCAGCAGTTGAGGTTGTTCGTGCAGTTGTTGTTGGGGTCTTGATGGTGGAGGGTAATAGAGGGTGATGTGTAGTTGGAGTGGCAGCAGTGGAAATCACTGGTGATGGGTTATCATCTAACGTTGAATCCGGGATTTGAGAAGTTGGTGTTAATAGGCTGAATCTATCAGCAAAGGTTGCTGGAGAAGGGTTTGAGATTCTTTGCTGTGATCTGGATCTGATTGGTACCCCTGTGCTATTTGTCTCATCGTAATCATCCTCAGGGTAAGAAGGAAAGGTGTCTCCACGGGCTGCAACAAGAAAAGTTTCTCATGCATCTGTTTTAATCATTGCATTACACATGTTTATGAAATATGGTAAACTTACTCCTAATACGACAAAAGGACTCATAGTCTGTGCAACAGCTCTTGTAGTATGTGCACATAGAGTCACACTGGCAGTTCTTGGTGGCGTCAAACCCATTTTCACAGCGCTCAATACACGACTCTGACAGGAAGAAGAGCACATTTCCAACATAGCACCAACAATATACATCAAAACGTTATAAAAAGTAAAAGAGTTCTCACCTTGCTCAGCCGCATATGTAAAGAAAAGCAATCCTAGCAGCAAAAGAAGCCTCATTCTGGTGTCTAGTGACTGAAGAACTGAGACCATCAGGACCAAAGAGAAATCAGTGGATCAATAGATTCAGAGGTCACTTACCCTCTTTTGTTTGCTTAATTTTTGCAATATGTTTTCATCCTTGTTCAAATGAAATCATTAAAACCAGACAGGGATTGTTTTGCTTTCTACTAACAAAGCTGTTTTATGAGGACTACTTTATGTAACATTTCTTTAACTTAAATAATATTAACGTTAATAAATCCGGTCATAGTAAATGACTTTGAATGTTTTTGTGGATTACATTATTTTGAGTGATCCATTTAAAGGTATGACAAAACAAGTAATGATTGTTTACAACTTTCTAGTCTGTTTCTAGTCAGAGTCCACCATGACATACTTTCCTAGACTAATGTGGGAATGCATATAGGGACAAATAACCCTGTTGACTTCTGTGAAAAGTGAATGATTAATAGGTCCATTGGACGCAGGTTACCATTTTGTAACCTGTCTGTCAACATCTACACACAGACATAACCTTGCACAACTGCTTACAAACATGATATTTTCATTTTCTATTATGTTTGTATGTGGTTACTAATGTGTTCTTGGTGTTTAAGTGTGTTGTTGTGCAGTTTCAAAGGTGTTTTGTGTGGTTTCTAATGATTTCCGAATGTGGGGTTTACCCTTACCTACATGCACTTATGGTAGGTTTGGTGCATTGTCGTCTTTCTCCAGCAGGTGGAGCCAAGCATTCCACAAAACTCTATCCCTCCACCCCATCAGACGTCCAGAGAGGAGGAGCTGGACATCATTTGAGTCTGCAGAGCCCCCTTTTGATGCCGAGGTTGATGATTCTTCACATCACTGGGCGGGTCTACAAGCGGACGCTGAGGATGCTTCAGCAGCATCCATTATCAACAATCTTGACTTCATCCAAAATATGACTGCATCATATTGTTATTTTATAAGTAGCCCAGGCATATCGCTTTAGTTGGCTTTCATAGTAGCCTAATTTCTCCGAGTGTGGCAAAAGGACAGTGGAAATATTCGTCTTTGCCTGAAAAGATCTGATCGATTGCCTACATCGACTAACCGGCAAATTTTGCCTAATTTTTCCCTTAAAGATCAAGTCAGTCTTGCAGCTTCATCTTGGTATTTCATGGTTTTTAATCAAGCTTGATGGGCCTTTTCTAACGGTGGATTCGTAAAGGGTATCTTTAAGGCTTTGCTAACGTTTCTGACGTCATTTGCGTTTATTTTTTTGTTTCCTAACATCAGCAGTATTCTGTCGTTTATTGCAAACAGTCGCTGTTAATGGATTAAACTGTTTCGCATTGCGATTTAATAACGTAATGAGTTAACCCGACGTGATTATTTCTTTGTTACAGCTGAAAGACAAAGAAACGTCAGAACTGTGGTAACAACAGACAAACACCTGGCATTCATGTTTTTGTCCCTTGCCGTTTATATCAGCAAGATTTGCCGTTATTTCTCCATGTTTAGCTCCGACAGACTCACGGTTCCTGGATATGTCAGTAGTCGGCTACACAACCGCAGGACGGGCTCCGGCCCCAGGGCTGTGTCTCCGGGAATCAGCACTGATGTCCAGGTCGTGTTGGAAGCCTCTCTTCCGGCGTTGCGCTCCGCAGTCAAAACGCTGAAGTCTTCCAAAGATACAGGAGATATGGAAGAGACTCGCCGAGCCATTGCTGAAACTTTCCAGCTGGTTGAGGAGGCCTGGGTCCTGCCCACAGTGGGTCGACAGGTAGCAGAGGAGATCTGCAACAGGATCCGACTGGATGGGGGTCTGGATCTGCTCTTGCAGCTGTTGCAGACCCCAGCTGTAGAAATCACTTATGAGTCTGCCAAGCTGCTTGAGCAGATATTGGTCTCAGAAAACAGGTAAGGGAACATAAAGTAGCCTAGGCTACCGGTATGTTTCAAATGGGCCCTGAAATGTATTTGAACGTCAAATTACAGTTAAATAGGAATGAATGGAACCCAGCTACCAATTTTTGGTTTTAAGGTTTGTTTTTGGTTCCAGGAAAGTTTTCTTAGAAATAGAACGTAGTTAAAGATCTCTATTACTTTAACTTTCCCCCAATGTTAGCCTATTTTTAAATAAGATTAAATGTGTCTATTAATATGTTGGCCTAAGATTTAACGTTATATATTTAACAGGGTAGGATATACCCAGATTTGAAATTTCTTCAGCAACAAATAACTTAAGCACAATATGGTTTTTAAAATATGAAATATATATTTACAGACATTACAAAAATTAATAAGCAATAATTTGCCAATGTGATTTATCACCTTGATATCACCTATATAGACCTATCAGTAGGTTACATTTATTTCTTACCACACTGCGGGACATGCTTCTTTTGGTCCGTAAACAAAAACCTCTCGATTAGCATCATGTTCTTTTCAATAATTGCGTCAGATCTATTTGGAATCATATTTACTAATAATTATAAGTAATTATTAAAGATATCGATAAACATGTTAGTCAGTTAGTCAGTAAAGCGAATTTTACCGTTAATGTTTTCTCTGTAAGACAAAAGTGGTACTCACTCACTGCAGAGTCAAATGATGGCCAGCTCCTCTTCTCTGGAGCTCCAATGGGGTGGGAATTAGGGTGAAGGGCTAGAGTTTTGGGTAGTAGGTAGAATGTTGTTGGATATTCTAGCTCCACCCATTAGACCTAAATTACATTCGCTCCTCCTCGCTGGAGCTACACGTAAGCTCCACCCATTTGCTCTGCATTGAGCAGCTTCTCTGAAGATAGGAGAAAGCTTGTGCTGAAGATACATAGCCTACATAAATGTAAATGTAAATAATATAAAAGAATATAAAAAAAATGTGGCAGAAGTTCTGGAACACATATTGCTTTCTGAAACAGTTTTAACAGTTTTACTACTTTTGTGAGCTTAAGGCCACTTCATAAATTTAAAAGGGTCTTGTGTCATTTACCGTATTTGTAGGTGCCACTTGGTTGACTTACTATAGTGTATTTGTTGGACAGAAGGCTTTTGCATCAGAATTCTTTTAAATGCTAATTTTTGTATTTCTTTGCAGGGATTATGTGGCACGTATGGGCCTTGGGGTCATACTGAACCTGACCCGTGAGCAAGAGGACGCCCAGCTGGCACGAAGTGTGTCGGGCATCCTTGAGCACATGTTTAAACACACAGAGGAGACATCTGCGCAACTCATCACTAACGGGGCACTGGACACCCTCCTGTATTGGTGCCGTGGAACAGACCCAACTGTACTGCGGCACTGTGCTGTGGCCCTGGCAAACTGCGCCATGCATGGCGGGCACACCTGCCAGCGTCTGATGATCGAAAAACAGGCGGCTGAATGGCTGTTCCCTCTGGCGTTCTCCAAAGAGGACGAGCTGATCCGGTTCCATGCCTGCCTGGCCGTGGCTGTACTGGCGGCCAACAGGGAGATAGAGAAAGAAGTGGTGAAGTCTGGTACTCTGGAGCTGGTGGAGCCCTTCATCGCCTCCTTAGACCCTGATGAGTTTGCACGCAACCTTTTGGACAGCGCAGACAGCATGCAGGGCCGCACGGCGACAGACTTGCAGCACTTGCTGCCTCTGCTGGACGGCACACGTCTAGAGGGGAAATGCATCGCCGCGTTCTACCTGTGTGTGGAGACTAGTATCAAGTCCCGTCAACGTAATACCAAGGTCAGACAGACACTATATTTGATTCTCTAGGCCTTCCCCAACTAACAACATGTTCCAATGAATTTGCTAATGTTCACATTAAGTTACATTATTTCTGAATGTTCTCAGAGCATTGAAAACATCAAGTTTTTTAAATGTAAAAACTAAAAAAATGCTTGGCTTGGTTATGTGAATGTTAGAGAAAACATTAAGGAACATTAACAAAAGTACTATGGGAAAGTTGTATTCGAATGTTCTCTAAACCATCTGAAAAAAGCAAGTAGAAACGTTAAAGCAAGTAGAAATTAAAGCAAATAGCGAGTAGAAACGTTTTCAAAACATTAGACTAATGCCTAAACTAAAATGTTTCAAAAAACATTACTGGAAGAACACTTATTCATAACTTTTTCAGAATGTTCCCTGTTAGCTGAAATGTGTGAGAGCATGTGTCTTAGTATATAGTATATAATATATATTTATATAAAATATAATATTATATAAATATCTCTTTCTCTCTCATATATATATATATATATATATATATATATATATATAAGTTTATTTAATTAATACACAGATAAACAGTACCAGACATGAGAATTAGTAATATATATTAAATAAAATATTCATACATTTAATAAATCAGTTAAAATCCTGGATCTTTCGACCCGGGTATTTCAGGAGAGTGGAGCTGTTCAGGGTCTAGAAAAATCGAATAATAATTATTATACAATATAAAAACATATAATCATATAATAACTAAGGCACAAGTATCCAAAATATATTAGGGCTGTCAAACGATTAATCGTGATTAATCGCATCCAAAATAAAAGTTTGTTTTTACATAATATATGTGGGTGCACTGTGTATAATTATTTTGTATATATATAAATACACACACATGCATGTATATTTAAGAAAAAAAATATTATTTATATGTAAAATATTTATATTTATGTATAATAAAAATGAAATATAAATCTATATACAGTATATACATGAAAATATTAAATATATACAAGCATGTGTGTGTATTTATATATAAAATAATTATACACAATGCACCCACATATATTATGTAAACACAAACTTTTATTTTGGATGCGATTAATCGCAATTAATCGTTTGACAGCCCTAAAATATATAAAGTTTAATCATACATTTAATGAATTTTAAGTATTGGATCTTTCTACTCAGATATTTCAGGAGATTGGGGCTGTCCAGAGTCTAAAGAGGATCGTCATGTACTCTAGTAATGCCACTGTCTGCTCTTTGGCTAAGCGGGCCTTAACAATGATGAGTGAGGACGTCCCGAAGCGTATCCTGTCATCTGTACCCAACTGGAAGAGTGGAGAGGTGCAGACCTGGCTTCAGCAGATTGGCTTCGCTGCATTCACTGAACGGTTCCAGGTTTGTACACAGCTCCTATTTCCTGTTTAGCTGAACAAGATAATGGTGAAAGATATGATGATATCATGCCGATGTTTGCTGTGGACTTAATCACAGTTTTCTGCACCATATCTCTCAGGAACTACAGGTGGATGGAGATCTACTGCTCAACATCACAGAACAGGATCTGATCCAAGATCTGGCCATGACATCTGGGCTCACTCGGAAGAGGCTAGTGCTACTTAATTCTTGGAAAAGTATTCATTCTTAAAAGATATTTATAGAAATGCTCATAATCATAATTAGGGTCCAAAAGATTCAAAATCAAATCTAAACCTGAAAATAAACCTGGATGTTGTTGGAGTTTGAGAAATGAAAAGAAATATATTGTGAAATTATTACTATTTTCAAATGTGATTAATTCGTGTGATAGTAAACCTGAATTCTCAATGAAATGAAAAAAAAAAGCATTTTATCATAACCTGTAGCAATTCTCTGATGACCTCTGTACAGGTTTCTTAGAGATCTGCGTGTCCTGAAGACCTACGCCAACTACTCCACATGTGACCCCAATAACCTGGCAGACTGGCTGGCCGATGTAGACCCGCGATTCCGTCAGTACACCTACGGCTTAATTCAGTCCGGAGTTGATCGCAACAATATTGCCAAGATCACAGACGAACAGTTGCTGTCTGACTGCCATGTAGAGAATGGCATCCATCGTGCCAAGATCCTTTCTACCGCCAGATGCCCTGCTAAACAGCTAACTGATTCTCAGCCTGCAGGGCCTGATGTGTTCATCAGCTACCGTCGCACTACGGGTTCACAGCTTGCAAGGTCAGACCACAAATGAGATGTCTCTTTTCTGTTCAGTAACAAAAGTTTTTTGATTACTTTGACCACGTAACTCTTAAAGTTAAGTCACTTTTCATTTAATAACGGCGTTAAATGTAGTCTTGATTGCTCTCCTGAATTGTCAAATGCAAATCTCAAAATATAAATCTATTATTTCATACTGTGAAAAATGGATTTACTATTTGTGATGCCTAAATTTTCTTGTAGCTTTTTAAAATCCTTATTTTTAATTTATTTAGATGACGTAGTACAGAATTTGAATATCAACCATTTATTGTTTTGAAATAAACCTCAAATCTCCATTTCTTTTCTTTCTCTGCAGCCTACTGAAGGTGCATCTACAGTTACATGGTTTCAGCGTCTTCATCGACGTGGAGAAGCTGGAAGCCGGCAGGTTCGAGGAGAAGCTGATCACGAGCGTGCACCGAGCACGAAACTTCATCTTGGTGCTGTCAGCCAATGCGTTGGACAAATGTATGGGCGACGTGGCAATGAAAGACTGGGTTCATAAGGTTAGAGGGAGAAATCCTTTTACTTTTATAAATAAAGTCATTTTTTACACTGATCAATGTTCAGTTCACACAAAAATGCTGCACTTCAACTGGAAAACTGAAGGCTTGATTCATAGTCATCCTTACCTAAATCCCTATTTGAGAATCCATAAATCTATTCTCAGAAAATGCCAAATTGAAGCCAACACTTTGAAGTATGTAATTATGTGTATTAATATTGTCAGTGAGGCTAAACAGATTATTTTGTCATCCACAGGAGATTGTCACCGCTCTGAATGAGAAGAAGAACATTGTTCCTGTCACTGATAACTTTATGTGGCCCGATCCGGCCTCTCTGCCGGAGGACATGAGGACCGTTCTCAAATTTAATGGCATTAAGTAAGTCAACACTCTCTCACTAAACATGTTGGTGGAGTTACTCTTTAACATATAACATGTACTGCTGTAGTTTGTGCCTGCTCAGTAATTCATGTAATTAATTTCTTTAAGCTAAATTAATGAGGTACTTAATTTAGCTTAAAGACTTTTACGTAGGAGTCTTAGCTTTGAGCGATTTGGGACCGATCTGAGAGCAACTCTGAGTAAGGAAAAGACAAAAACTTTCATCTTAGTGAGGAGGCAGGGCTGACCCCGTTGCTATGTGTGACATAATCCTGATCCATATCCTGTAAGAGCTTTTATTGTAGAGATTTGCACTAATCTAATTGGAAAAATAATGAATGTAAATCTTTTCTCTTAATGTCACAGGTGGTCCCATGAGTATCAGGAAGCCACTATCGAAAAGATTCTGCGCTTCCTACAGCCAAGATGCGTTTCCAAGACAGCGCAATGCCCCAGCCAAGAGCAACCAGATGCTGCAAAAACAGACAAAAAAGAGCCAGAAATAAAATAATGTTGCGTTCCCAATAATGGCCATCATGTAACCAGAACTCTCCTGTTAACCCTCAGAGGCCAGTGTTCCCTTTGGTTGTATGCATGTAGCTGGTCTAGATAAATCACGGTTGAATTTTCTTGGGATAAAAAATGTAATAAATGTAATCTACCCAGAGACGCAATGAAACTTTAAAGGTGCCGTCGCATTAGGGACATTTTGGCAAAAAAAAGTACACGCGTCAATAGAGTAGTGATGTATGATTCACAGCTTACACAGAGTCACTTTCAAACATGCCAGCTTTCTGGTGGTCAATGTGGCGAAACTCCAAACCTGTTGTCAAATCTACATAGGGAAATCTTTTACCCTCACACAAAATTTTGCGATTGCGTTGCATTCCGAACAATAAATGTGACCGCGCCTTAAGGATTATTCTAATTCTAAGAATATTTCTCAATTGCAGTAATCATGGTCCATATTCCCAGAATTGTGTGGGACATTTCTGTAACTCAGGAAGTTTAAGCAATTTCTGCTTTATCAATCGTATTTATGACATCAGCATAAACCATAATCAGTCTCTGTTTATATGATAGATAATACTAGATAATCTTGCATTGTAGCATTATCAATTGAAATATTAAAAAAGCCTTATGAAATGTTAATTTTTAATTTTTCTAAATTCGGTTTGCAGTAGGTTATTAAAAGCGTCAAATACACTGTAGTTCTATAAATATAGTTTCTGTTATTCTTTTGTGACATACCTTACATCATTCACAAAGCAAATAAAAAATCACATCTAAATAATGGTTATTCATCACCTCATGCAGTATTAGAAAAAAAAAATCATTTTAGACAGTTACATGACTTGAAATACTGCTGTAAAGGCTTTCTTAGAATTTGCAAGGATATTATGCAGTAGATTTGAGTCACTGATAGATTTTCAGACACTGTGAAGATGATTCAACAGGTCAAGTAAAATGCTAGTGAACACCTCTTGACACCTCAAGCTTTATCTTGCTATTGATCTCCCTACTGTTGCCTTATGATGTTTGCCAGTCTGTCTTTCATGTCTTATACGACGTGTAAAATCTGTACAATGAAATAATGAAATGTTCTTTTTGAGAAATAAACAGCAATAAAACTGGTTTTGAAAAAATTATTCATATTCATATATGTAAATAATACAATTGTTCCACAAAAAATTGCTTGTTGCTCTGTATTCATCAAATATTCTGCTGAGATAAACAATTTGACACTTTCAGACATGCACAAATCACAAGATGTCATTTTCACTTTCTGTTAGTATACTGCAAACGAAACGACACAGACAAGCCACAATTCCGAGAGCCTCCTCTCAAATCCCTGTATAAATCTACACAAAACTTCTGTAAACTTTTTTTCTATGAAAGTGGCAATGGTCATTATTGCTTACAAAGAAGAAAAGACAAAAGATTAAAAAGGCTGACGTTAACATGATGAGGTACAATAAAGTGATTACAGTGAGCAATAACCAAGGTTTCTCAAACACTGCCCCGGCACCCAGTGGTCGACAGATAATTTCCGATCCAAACTCACTCCATTGGTTGAGCTAATGTTGCTGTATCAGGCTGGTCAGGAAGCTGAAACGATGTTTAGTTAGCACCTGTCACAGTGTTAACACTTTTTGTGAAAATCCACATACTTATTATGGCTTACTCACAGTCGGTACACACATCTGCTTAAAAAAAACAAACATACAATTTATTCCTGTGATCCAAAGCTCCAGTCTTCAGTGTCACATGATCCTTAAGAAATCATTCTAATATGCTGATTTGGTTCTTGATACAAATGTCTAATTATCAATGCTTTTTTTAATGAATAGAAGGTTATTTGAAATAGAAATATTTTGTAATATCATAAAAGTTTTTAATGCCACTTTTTACATAATCAATGTATCTTTGGGGAATAATTTCTTTTTTTTAAAAAAAAAAACTTACTTTTGGTCAGGAATGTTGTTTTGGCAAAATCACAGGAACATGCATGGCCAAGTCATCATGAATTGGACACAAGTCCATTTGTGCACTCTATTGGCAATCAACTTTAGGATCCGAATTGTGCACAAAACAAAATCATTGCTTATTCCTGGACTCATTCTGTCCTTTGCTGTTCTATAAAAACTCTCACAAAGTCAATTGTCAAGATATTCCAGAGCCTTCTCTGTTTGTTCTGCTCTCTCTCCTCTCCTGGCAACCCAAGCCCCTGAAAACATCATAATAAAAATATGTTATTCATTCTCAAACTGAGAGTCTAAATGACAATCATTGAGGGGGTCTTACCCAATAATGCCAGCTGGAATGAGGAGGATGACGGCCCCAAAGAGGAAAGGGAATCCCTTCATGAAGTGTAGGGTGGCAGGGTACAGACTGTTAAAAACCCCACTAGAAACTAGTGAGCACAGCCCTTCCACACACGCCACTGAAGCAAACAGAGCACCTAAGACAAAATAATAATAATAAAACATGTTATTCCACTTAATTCTAATGGTTACTAATTTATGACAAAATGATATCCTTGTTCCACCTTGTTCTGAAGGGTCCACCAGCTTGGACAGTTTAGATCTCAGGACTGGGGTAGAGGCCATAAAAAGGAAGCACAGGCCATATCCTGACAAAGACAGATAGATAAGCAACTTCTGCAAGTTCATTTCCTTGATTCATATTTATCTACTTCAGCCACTGGACGACAGCATGAGGCTGCCTCAGCACTGTATATATTTTGAAATGTCAAGAAATAGTGTCTTTAGAAAATATTAAGCAGCACAACTGTTTTAAATATTGATAATAATAAGAAATGTTTCTTGAGCACCAAATCAGCAGAATGATTTGTGATACCCAAATGTGATGCTTCAGATCGCTGCTTTGCCATCATAGGAATGGAATGTTTACATATTAAAATAGATCTAAAATAATTAATACATTAAAATTACATTTCATATAAATAATACAATATAATTTATATTAAAATACAAAACAGTAATTTAAAATTGTAATACTGCACAATATTACTATTTCACTGTATTTTTGAATAAATAAATGCAGCTTTGGTGAGCATAAGAGACTTCTTTCAAAAATATTAAAAAATCTTACGACCCCAAACTTTTGAACGGTGGCGTATATAAACTGAATATAGAAGATCTTACCGGTAAACATCAGAGCTGTAGTGTCAGCGACCGAAATCACAATCAAGCCAACAATATTAGAGGTAAGGCCCACCAGAGCCACCCAGCAGTCCTGCAGACAGCATTGCATGCCCCTGAGCCCCATCAGGCTGGTGAGGTAGGCCAGATTCTTGGCCGCAGATCCATAACCAATCAGCTCTGAACCCCAGCAGAGCGGAGCACTCAACTCATAGAGCACATAGAGGTCACTGCAGCCCAAATGTACAGACACCACCAAAAAGAAGCAGATAATGTAAAACCATAGTTTAGTTCTGCGTCCCTGTGGCGTGTCAGATCCATAGAGGTGGTAGATGGCCCGGTGATGCCTGGTGGAGAGGAGTTTTGCCCCGGGGTCAGGGGTGACGGTTTCAGGCACAAACAGGTATGCGTAGAAGGCCGCTGCAAGATTTGTGGCAAATACTAGCCAGAAAGGGTTGATATACCTGGAGGGAAACATGTTGTTGTTGTTGTTTTTGAAAGAAATATTACAATTTTATTTTATGTTTGAAAAGCTGCCGAGTACCCTTGTGCCCGTCGCCATAGTCCTCCGATGATGCTCGCAAACATGCCAGCCAATCCCAGACAAGCCTCTAGTATCGCCACACGAAAGGTGCGAGAACCCATGCCACTCGTGTCAGCCACATATGCAAAGCAGCCGGCCAAAATGGCATTGAAGTCCCCGGAGAGGCCGCTGCAGATCCTCCCAATAAGAAACCAGAACACAGGCAGCTTCAGGTACATTACAATCAAATAAATGGCTGCCTGAACAGCCAGGCCAAGGGATGGGATGATTAGAACCACACGGCGACCTGCACGATCACTCCACGAGCCCAACAGGGTCACCATAATCAGCCCAACTAGAAAACCACCCAAATTGATGTACAGGTTCCAGTGTGCAGTCCGAGTCTCCACTTCCTAGACGAGGGAAATGAATTACATATTTAAGTTCTTTTTATTATTTGAAACACAATAGCCTATCCTTTAATGGCAAGTTTGATATTGTAATAATAATTCCCGGTTGAATATACCATATCATTAAAAATGAGTTAATCCACTAGTAAAAAGAACCGGTTCATGTGTCATTCATTCAGAAATAGGATTACTGGTCCAATTTTGTGTTTGTGTTTAGTAATACTAAAAAAGCCTCATAATGTAGGTGTATTGTCATATGCTCGGCAATCGACTGGTTGAGTTGATGTTTTTGATCCACTAAAAGAAAAGTTTCATAAAGTCATTAGTTCGGAAACTGGATTTGCTGGTCCCCCAATATGTTCAGGGTACTAGTCCAATTTTGTAAAAAAAATAAAATTTTTAAAAAAAAAAACAGCCCAAAAGTGTAATTCGTTCGAATCGAATATTTTCTTTTATACTTTTATTTTTCGTTTACTTAAAATAAAATGGGTTAAAAAAACATTAATTTGTTTGGTAACTAGACTTTACTGGTCGCAAAATAACTGTTTTCCAGATTCACTGGAGGAAAGAACCGGCTCGTAAGAGTCATTCTTTTGGGATTCGAACCACCGTACTGTAGCTTTCTGTATATTAACTTATTAAGAGCTATATTAAGTAACTGGGAAAAAAAGAGAGGCTCATCATAACAGTCATTCGTTCGGGAATCGAACTACACGATACGCTATTTCTGTGTGTGTGTGTGTGTGTGTGTGTGTGTGTGTGTGTGTGTGTGTGTGTGTGTGTGTGCGTGCGTGTGTGTGTGTGTGTGTGTGTGTGTGTGTGTGTTTTTACTCACTACAAAGAACCGACTCAAAAGTGTCATAGAAAGAACCGACTCAAAAGTGTCATAGAAAGAACCGACTCAAAAGTGTCATAGAAAGAACCGACTCAAAAGTGTCATAGAAAGAACCGACTCAAAAATGTCATAGAAAGAACCGACTCAAAATTGTTGTTCGGAATTGCCTTCACTGGTGGTTGCGCAAATTGTTTTTGATTCACTATAAGAACAGACTGATTTGGGAATGAAAAAAGGTTCTTCTCCAAAACGACAACGTGTCAAATATCGTTTACCTTCAGCAGTGGGTCGTGGACCGTAGATGCATTACATCCTCCACTCTTTGTTCCATTATAACCCACATCTTCACTGATACGTTCCCACAGGTACTGCGTGTATAGAGGCATCTGGAGAACTAGGGAGAACGTGGACAGGAACATAACGGGCTCCACGGTCACGGAAAAAGGACACGAACACGGCGGAGGAGGTTTGTTTTGTGTCACCTTAAAACAACAACAGACTTTGCTTGAGTCACCCGACTCCGAGTCCTCCGCAAGAATAGCGCTTGTATCTGATTCATCCATGATTTAAAGCTTTCCGAGTCTATGCAAATCTGCACGAATCTGTACGACAAAAGAGTGTTGACATAACAGAACAGACAGAAACCGCAAACAGTTTACGGAAGCCCGCGGCGTCTTCTTCAGCAGTTTTGCCTTGCTTCTGGCTCCCCCTTTTGAATCATATATGAAACTGACATGACAATCTATAAAACTGAAAACAAAATTGTAATCCCCCTGAAAAGAAGTATAAGAAGATTGCAGTTTTTCTCAATTGCTTTGGCACATTTTTCGAAACAGTCTTAACATTCTCTAAACTGTGAGTGCAAATGTCACAACTGTTTGCAGAAACTTCAAAACTTTATAGCATGTCTGCAAAATGTAGTTACTCACCCAAAACATTTAATTCATGCTTCAAAACCTAGTTATTTTGTCAATAATTTGGCCAAGTCTAAAATCTAAAGTATTTTTGTCATTGTGTGAGCCACACAATGACATTTTTTTTCATTTTTTTTTTCCACCACAACAGTCAACCATGAAAATTAAGGGTTTATTGTAAACAAATCTCATATTTGTTGAGAAAAGTCAATAGTATGTAGAAAAAAAAAAAAAAAAAAAAATTCTATGAACATTTGTATTTTTACAGTGTTTATTTTTGTACTTCATGTGTATATACACAATACAAGTGTATTTACTGTACATGTAAAGTAACTGACAAGAGTAACAAAATTTCACTTTAAATTTCATATTTGTGTATTACCACAAATACACAAACAACAAATAACATTCATGGAAAAAAAAAAAGAAACAAATTATTCTTGGTGGACATCTTGTCGCTCACGTTGGTCAGGCCAAAGATTTTCATCAACATCAGTTTTCATTTTCAAACATTTTCATCAACAATCTGATGTTACCATTGCCACACACCATGGAAAAAATCTCCTTGAATGCTGCACCCATCCCCTGCAATGGTCAGATTTATGACATGATCCACAAGTGTGGCTCTGATTTCATCAGAGACTCTGACTCTTCTATTTCCACCTCTTCCTCGATTATTTCTTCCTCTACCACCACCACGTATTCTTACACGCCTTCCAATTGCTCTTCCATGAGCATGTTGCTGCAGTTCAGGGTTGTGAATGTCCTCCATTCTATATCTATATATACTCCCAAAGTTGATTGGTTAAATGGTTAAATGGTTGATTCATATTAGAGGTAATTTGCAATTCGATTGCGAATGCAATTAGAGGTCATGTGCCAATTTAGCAAACACTACAAACAATGTCAATGTCAGATATATTTTAGAATAAACAGTACATTCATGTGTACTAATAATGATAATTGAATAGATCGTTTTGAATGTGATGGCTTACACAATAAAAAATGTCTGAGAAGTTCTGAAGTGTTTGACAGTATAAGTGAGAATCGAGTCATCAGTTTTGAACAAGCCATATGCAATTATTTGTTGTCCAAACTGCAGACAGTTGTATGTACTCTTTGCACACATGTGCCAAAGCATTTGCAATTTGCTCAAATCAATAAGAAATTCCAATCTGATGTGAAAAAGAAGCGAATTGTTCAGAGATATGAAATAAAAAAAACATTTGAGAACTGAGCCAAAGCAATTGAGAAAAACTGTAAATAAAAGAGAGGGTTGCAGTGAGGGCTTCCTTAACGGTGTATTTAGTCTGAATAAAAATAATAAAGGCATGACCAACTGCTTTCAACCCGTACAGCTCATCATATTGTATTAAACAATGAATGACAGACTACCCTTCCTTATACCAAAAAAACTTGCCTTTTTTTTTTTTTAAAGTCATCTTTATAATGTTTGGTGAATATCCCATTGTAAAGGCTATTACGTATATTATATTATAACTTTCACAGAACTTTTCAGACATGAGTAGCCTATAGGACATTCTGTCAGGTAAAAACATATTGGAATGTACTTGTAATACAATTCTATTATAATTGGAAATAAATATTTATTTATTTGTTCATTTACATTTACGCTAGATTATGAGTCAAGTAATAATACGATTCAAAAAGCTTTTGAACATGAAATCATTTTTAAGAAGAATGCCCCTGGTTTAACCTCTCAAATAGGATTTGCAGATTGCAGGCTGATATTATATTGATTTTACTTATACACAGGAATAAATAAATTAAAATTCTTCATGAGATCCAATTTCAAACTAATCTGCTGTTTTATGTGTATAAGTAATTTCCTTTGCAATATAATGATTAAGATTATTTATTTATTTAAATGTGTATTCGGCTGGAGAATAATTCGTTTTTGATTCTCTGAAATGTTTCATGGAATGCTTTAACAATAGGGAGTTATATGATACAAGATATAATTCATTTTATACTAAAGCAAATATTTGAATGCTTTCAACAATTTAAATATGTTTTATGTGTGAGAGACTTAAATTATTATCAGAGGAAAAAAAAGGAAAAATCAATCACTAGTGTCCCTCAGGGACATTGCACTTAGAAAGTACTTTAAAATAACTTGGAGTTTCAAGTCATTAAAATGTTAGCAGTAAAATGTGACAATGTCCTAATGGGAGTGCCATGAGAAAGTTTTTTTTTTTTTTCTCCGTGGGACCTTCAGCTCCTTTGATAATATCTATGAGATCATGTTGCAGCAACAGAGAGAACGAAAGATTACTATTCCTCTTTTAAGTGCACTTTGGCATTTGATGAAACCAAGGCAATGACAGCTATTCAGTTCAGCTCCTCTTCAAAGACAAATTGCAGAGACACAAACACTTGAGCTTCTTCTTAAGGTAGACTATATATTCATCATGTTTTCAAGGAACATATGGCATGATGCTGGAAAATTTGTTTATGTTGTCATGAGCATTTCCACTCCCCTTCAGAGAGATAAGAAATATACATTTGATATTATTTAAAACAGTTTAAGTTGATTTTCCAATACAATATTAATCAACCTGTTTAGATTAACACCTGTCCTGACACCATTGTATGAACAAGATAGTCAAATGGCTTTGTCATGTGTTCATTGACAGTTCATGTGATGGTTTACAGTAATCTGCAAATGTTTTCCAATCCAAAAAAAGTCCCATCTTGGTGACACTACATGAAAATGCCCAAGACAGCACTAAATATTTGCACAGCCATTTGAAAACTACAGTAAAGTTGCTCATTACTGTATTTAGTGAGGTAACCGAGTACAAGACACTGAATATGTTTCACATTTTTACTGCAAATGCTCTTACATAAAAAATTGTAGCATTCGCTTGACAGATTTTTACAACTAGTTCAACATTTTCTGTATGTGATGACTATTAGTTTTATATGGAATGACTATTCAGGATTCACAAGTAATTTTGACTGTCATGACATAAGCAAATGATAATGTTATAAAACAGCAAGGATTGTATGAAAGCAATTGATGCATGTCCAAAAGCATTTGCAATTTGTTGGAAGGAATGAGAAACTGCTATGATGTGCCCAAATGACTAAATGTTGTGAATGTTGAACTAACTGTTGTGCAAATGTAAACAGTGATGTGAGAAATGCAACAAGGCGACTGAGAAAAACTGAAACAAAAAAATGATTTTGTGAATATACCTTCTACCTGCCAGTTATAATAATAAATAAATACATTTTAATAGCTCAATATTTATTTCACATTCAATCTGCCTTTCTGTCACATTGTGTAATCAATAGTGTGTCTCCCCCTTGTTTAGCCCTTTGCTCCACCCATGCTGTCAGTTTGTCAAGTGGGAAAAGAGCTCTGTAAGTTTGCCAGAGGCATTTTCATTTTAGTTGCTGTCTTTCAACCTTTACCTTTATAAATGCAAGCATTGTTTTTAACCAAAGATGGGGTTTTGGTTTGAGAATTTTTTGTGTGATTCCCTCTTCATGCATGTGCAAGACTATTTGAATTGGCAAATTTGGATATGAAAGCCCAAAATGGTAATAAAGTAATGAACAATGTATTTCCAGCACTGTAAATCTTTAGGCTTCTGCATTTTATTTACTTTCTATTGTTGAACCCTCACCATTATGAGTCTAGCATGTTTGTTTGTGTATCCCACTTATCTCTGTACCCTATGACAAAAAATATTGAATATTGCCCTAAAGGCATTCTAGGTGATTGTGGTCATTCCTGTTAGACAGATTCTTACCTCACTTTCTGGTGACTTCAGGTGAGAACATATATATATATAGAAATGTATAGAAAGGTATATCCTACTTCCAGAGCAGAAGTACCTGCTGCTCTCAATAGGGATGAGCCTGAACGTGTGTTATGCTGCCAGCACTGACGGCACAACTGCCCTCAACAGCACACACACCCGAGGGCCCGAATGATGAGTGAGAACTACATTATGAATCATACATATGTGTCTTCGCATCTCTAAATACATACTGTATAATATAGATAAAGCATCATGACAGGGTGTAATTATTTAGTATATTATGTCTAATATGATGGAGCTTGGTTTAATGTCAGTCATAGGTTATAGCGACCATCTGCTCCATGTTGTTTGGATTTACCTGACTCAAAATTGTGCATTTCTTGGCCTACATGTTAACTGAAATCTTTAATTATTATGAGTAAAATCAATATAATAATAAATAAATAAGTTAGTAAATAATTAAAATTAATATGTTACATGTTATAAACATCCATTAGTTAACGTTGTTTAATGCAACTAACAATGGTCAATATACACTCTCCTAAAGGATTTTTAGGAACACCTGTTCAATTTCTCATTAATGCAATTATCTAATCAACCAATCACATGGCAGTTGCTTCAATGCATTTAGGGGTGTGGTCCTGGTCAAGACAATCTCCTGAACTCCAAACTGAATGTCAGAATGGGACAGGTAGGTGATTTAAGCCATTTTGAGCGTGGCATGGTTGTTGGTGCCAGACGGGCCGGTCTGAGTATTTCACAATCTGCTCGGTTACTGGGATTTTCCCACACAACCATTTCTAGGGTTTACAAAGAATGCTGTGAAAAGGGAAAAACAGTATGCGACAGTCCTGTGGGCGAAAATGCCTTGTTGATGCTAGAGGTCAGAGGAGAATGGGCCGACTGATTCAAGCTGATAGAAGAGCAACTTTGACTGAAATAACCACTCGTTACAACCGAGGTATGCAGGAAAGCATTTGTGAAGCCACAACACGCACAACCTTGAGGCGGATGGGCTACAACAGCAGAAGACCCCACCGGGTACCACTCATCTCCATTACAAATAGGAAAAAGAGGCTACAATTTGCAAGAGCTCACCAAAATTGGACAGTTGAAGACTGGAAAAATGTTGCCTGGTCTGATGAGTCTCGATTTCTGTTGAGACATTCAGATGGTAGAGTCAGAATTCGGCCTTCAGTGCGGCCTTTTGTGACTGCTTGAATGCATTCGACCATAAAAGCTTACTCTATGAAAGCAATCCAGTCGAATGTATTTTCAACTACCTCTCAAAGTGGACAAGGTCAAAACATTTTAGACGCTTACATCTGTATTGTTTCCACTTTTAATCTGATTGACCAAAACACATCTTAAAACCTGATGTTAACTGGGCCTGAGATTAATAAATGCTTTATAAGTGTGGCGAGCAGGAGGAGGCCGAGTGACGTTAGAGCAGCGCGACACATGTGAGACACACCGGTCTCGCATCTCTCACAGACATCACGGAGGAGCGGAAGCATAAAGGAGGAGCGACGACAGTGTAGATGGAGAGAGGAACAGGCCTGTCGTGTTGTGTTTTGTTTCTGGGGCCAGCAGTTGTCCATTTTGTATTTGTTTATTTGAATGTTCGCCGGTTCCCAGCCTCCTTCTTCCTTCTTCATTGTTGTTAAAAAATGCTAACAAATGGAAACTTATTAAAAATTGTTGCCATAAAAGCAAAAAAAAAAAAACTACAACAAAACTGACAAAACTTTAAAGCAAATAAAACTAAAAACAAACAAAACACTTGTGATTACTGTGTATTCTTTTCTGAAACAAAAGATCAGATCTAGATTTTCTTGTGCTTTGCTGGTCATGTCCCCTTTTCCAGCTCCAGAGACCTTGATTGGTTTGGACCAAGTGAATGGGACAGAAGGAAAATCCTTTCAAGTAAAGAGATAAATTGAGTTGAGTGGATGAGTGTAGTATAAGGATGAGATTGGAAAACTGGGTTGTGGTGGACCATTGGCACTGTTAACCTCATGACCTTAACTCATCTGGAGTGATCCAACAGCCTGGAAATCACATCCTCTCAGTAAAGTGATAACTGCGCAGGTTACACAACATTATTAGTTCTCTTATAATGTAGCCAAGTGCCTTCAGTTTCTACAGTATATGGGATGCGTTACGTCAATAGAAAATTTAACCCACATGATCCATGATGTCATCAGAGAAACAGTGAGCATCATTTTTGGCATGGCATTTTTGCCTTGATGACATATCTAAAAGATACATAAAGATACTTAACTTAAAATACCAATCATGAGACGTAAATAGAAATACACATTTGTAAGCTGTAAAATCTATGCAAACTCTCACCTTCGGGTAACTTCAGTTTGGGAACATATATGATAGGGAAAACGTTCAGAAAGGTTCTTCCGATCATCAACATTGTCTTGCCCACTACCAATACTTATCGACTGTTTTTCAGCACATTGCAAAAGGAAAGGGTATTCTTTTTGAGTGTGTGTTTTATGTGGGTAAAGACTAGCAGATGTCTATCAAGTGTGCTTTGTTGTGCCATGTCCTGGTGCCAAACTATTCACCATGATCAGTTACACCATCGCAGGGCTTAAGGCATGTTATTTCAAGGATTTCTTTGCAAAACACACAAAAACAAGACTAATCAAAGAGGGATTTCTTGAAACATAATACAGTAATGTATTGTTTTGAACCAGTTCTGCAGAAACATCTATCTATCTATCTATCTATCTATCTATCTATCTATCTATCTATCTATCTATCTATCTATCTATCTATCTATCTATCTATCTATCTATCTATCTATCTATCTATCTATCTATCTATCTATCTATCTATCTATCTATCTATCTATCTATCTATCTATCTATCTATCTATCTATCTATCTATCTATAAATCAAATCACATTGCATAAATAGACACGAATGAAGAAACACTGCACTTAATACAATTTTAAAGTAAAACATGAGATAAACACAACGACAGTTTCTACATTCTGTCATTTTGTCTCATTCCCGTAATGAACAAATCCAAAGCATTAGTGTAAGCACTTCACTGAGCGGTTCCCTTTTACTATCACTATGTTTGCTTCTCTCAGCCCTTCTTGCCATCTCCCATTCACATTAGAATATGATTTTAATACAGCAGCTCAGGAGGGCCGTGGTTCTGCCTCCCAGGTTCACTAGGAGGGTAGGGCAAAAATTCACCTGCATTGACATTCATTTCCCCTCCCTCCCTCCCTCGCTCATTCTCTCTTACTCTCTACAGATATCTGTCTCAGTTGTTTTTCTTGTCAGCAGTCAGTCACTATAAAAGCAACTCAGAGAGGAAACTGAGAGAGAGATTTCTGAGGAGATCTACAGCTGGTTTGCAGGTATCCGTGTGGACTCTGACTGTCTTAGATTTACAACCTGGGCCTGGAAGCACCACACACAGCGGTAAGTGTTTTTTTTGTGTTTTGTTTTTTGTTTTTAACCTAATATGCACTCCAAAGTCATCTCTGCAAGCTATAATTTTTCTGCATCTGGGACATACCAGGATCAACATTGTGGTATAAGGTTTCAATGACAGCAAAATAACATGCTAGATCTGAGCTAAGAAGTCCAAAATTAAAGGCGTACACATGTGTAAACATCTGTGGGATCTTACTTTTCATTTACACAGATACTATTGTACAACTGTATCCCTTTTGGCACCAATAAATAAGGCATCTGGAAATGTCCCTCGGGCTCCTTGTTAGGCTTGTCTCCACCTGGATGAAATCTTCGCTGATATTCATAAGAGAAGAAGCGAGGGATACTGGAGTGAGAGAGAACGGAAAAGAGGGCAGGGCAAGGCAGGTGCAGCAGGGTCGTTTCCCTCTGGGAGCAAAGTTCGGCAAAGCGCCAATTCTCTCTGGGTTATGATTATGGATGGGTCTGATATAACATTTAAAATATGTTCTCATTATGATCCCAGCTGCCAGTGACCCAAGTGTGTGTAGCTGTGCAAACACGTGTGCACACATGTGTGTATTGGAAAACCTGTTGCAGCAGGTCTGTCCCCTGTGGGTGTGTGTGGATCCCATAGGTTGGCTGGGGGCCAAATGGACTGAACCTTTTACAGATTCTCAGTTAAAATCGCAGAGCTGAGCTGAGATTTATTTTACAAGGAGCAAGCTATTAGATGAATGCGAGTCATTATTTAATGAGTTATGTTACAAATGTATGATCACAGATGTGGTTTCCAGATGTGATCTTGCGAGCCCGATCTCATGAAAGTTCGTATCTATAACACGAATGTCATTTCTCGTGGCATTTATACGCCAAAAACAGTTTTAGCGTGTATATGGTACGCATATTTTTTTATTTTTTTTGCGTGCATATGATACACACTTTTTTCCATATAATCCGCACGAACTCCCCACCCCCCTGCCCCCTAAACCTACCCCAGGGTTTTTTAGTGCGTAGCATAAGCACGTATAAATTTTTTTTTGCCGTATAAATGCCACTGGCGTATAAATGGTATAGATACGCATCTTCATCTTGCAACCTTGTCATACATTCCTTCAGTATTAATTGAGTTTTTTTTTTTTTGATCATCATAAAAATAATGCTGATGATTTAGAATCTGTCTAATTTATCTGAAGTCATTTGGACAGTCATTAATTCACTGATCAGATAAAGCTATGTGCGAATAGATTTTAGTAATATAATTAATGATAATCTTGTATTTATTGTCATATTTAATGTTTATATTTATATTTAATATATATGGAAGCGTATTGCATTCACTTATAGAAAAATCTACACTGTTTTTCTGAATTAACGAGTTAATTATCTCAGAATTATGAGATAATTTTTCATGGAAAAATGTTTTTGCTCTGTTTTTCTGAATAAATGAGTTTTTGAGATAATCAAGTCATTAATTCAGAAAAACAGAGCAAAAACTTTTTTCCATGAAAAATTATCTTTAAATTGTAATTGTTTTCTTTCTTTAAGTGAATACAATACGCTTCCGTAAATATAAATATTATATAAAAAACAATATTTTATATTCAATTTTTTATTTATATTTAATAGTGTATGCTGTTAACAACTTAACAAGTATTTCTGTTGGGTGCAGATTTCATCACATCAATCACATTTTATCAATGTTTACAATACACACTGGTATTAAACCGATTTTCAGAAACCTTCATTATAAGATTTCCAGAGGCACGTTCAAAGCTCCAAAGTTCCTGGCTCTAATGATTTTCATCTCTAGGATTTCCATTTATGCTGGAAAGTGATCTTAAATATCTAGTGTGCATTAAAAATTACAATCCTGTCATTATTCACTCACCCTCATGTCATTAAAAACCTTTATGATTTTCTTTCCCCTGGGGAAAATAAAAGTAGATGTTAGTCAGAATGTTGACACTGCTTATTTCCACATAATGAAAGTGCATGGTGACCAGGGGATGTCAAACTTGTCAAATACACAATCTTGTTCTTTCAAATCTTGGCCTTTTCTTCATATGTGGCTTCCAAAGACTTAATAAGTGCACTAGAACTACTTTGGATTTGGAATACTTTTATGGGAAAATATATATATATATATAATAATAACAATAATTCTGACAGCTCCTGGTCTCCATTTACTTTCATTGATTGGAAAACAGCAGCATCAATGTGCCTTTAGAGAGAATTCTGCCATTTGACCACATTTAAGGAAGTAAAGTACTGTTTTTTTTAAACGCTCAGATGTGTTTCTACTGAAGTGGAGTGAAAGTGCTATTGTAGACATATGGGAAGAAATATACCAATTACTTGATGGATGATGGTGTAAAGGAATATGCACAGTCCATTTGAAATGCCACTCAAGTGTGGTGAGAGTGCACGAGTGGGGCTGTATAGACATGCAAGAGACCAGATCAAAGTGAGATAAATGTGATCATATTGAGAGAGGAAGGAGTCTTGAAATGAAGTACTTTTACATTTATACCTGTTTCAGCATTTTTATTCTTACTCATTACAGATGATCTTTTCAGTCACACACACACACACACACACACACAAAGTATCCACGTTTTGTGGATACTTACTTGTATAAAAAATATTTTCAAGATTTGTTATCACAACATTTTTTACTTTTGTCAAATCAACCTAAATAATTTATTTATTTGAGACAACTTATTATTTTGAGTTTTTGATGATTAAATTATTCTCCTTCATTGTATTAACTCACTTTTTCCAGTTCAATCAACTTAAAATTTTAAGGCAACCAGGTTACGTACTTTTTTAAAATTAAACCAACAATATTTTTTACAGTGTAGACGTAAAGATTTTTTATATTTTACAAATTGTATTTTCTATCCTCTTCTTCTAACCCGACCCTTAAACCCATACCCAACACACAAAACTTTCTGCATTTACATTTTCAAAAAAATACGAGGATTGTGGACATTACACACACACACACACACACACACACACACACACACACTTACTTGTAGTCTATATCTTTGGACCAGACCAAATGTTCACATTTTACTATTTGTGGGGACATTTGGTCCTCTCAGTTAAACAAGAACACACATGCACACACACTTTATCTTCTTTTTTATCTTGTATTAGAGGATTATATAGCATGGCTTACTGACCTCTAATGGGAAACAGAACATGTTCATCATTTTAAATTTCTAGAGCTTCTCAATATATCAAATAAAAACATTGGGCATTAAAACTGAAATTTACAACACGCACAACACGATCAACTGTTATTAAATATAATTATATATAGTATATATTTAAACACTGCTTTAAGCAGTATTTGGCTGAGCCAAAAGCAGAAGTAAAGCTCTTTATGAAGAACGACCTGGGTCCATGCAGGAATAAATGAATTATAAATCAAGTAAAGTTGTAGCTCTATCACAGTGGATGTATTAAAAGGAGAAGGATCTCATTTGGTTCCATTTTATTTAGTGATTTCACTGACTTGATTAAATGACCCTCAAAGCAGTGACATTTTAACTTGAATCTAATCATCCAGTAACTCCTATTGGCTAAACACTCCTAAATAAGACTCACATGACAAAGATTTTAAAACCATCAGTTTTATTTTTTTTATAAATCACATTTCTGCTGTTTAAGATTTGTATGTATCCATTTTATATATTCAGAATTTACATTTATACATTCAGAAATATTTATTTTTAGTCTATGTTCAGAACATGCTGTATTTTGTAATATAATTACGTTAAATTCATACCTTTTTTTATCTCGCAAGTGTATCTTATCTTAATGATTCCGCTGAGAAAAAAATTGTCCACTACAACGTACAAAGCAATCAGTTTAGTGACAAGACGAGCACAGCAACACAACAATATGCGAGGCTGGACTGCAGATGACCAATCAGAATCAAGTATTCCAGAGAGCTGAGTAAAATTTTTGAAATACAAAATGTAGTTATATTATTGTTTACAGTAAAACAGACTTTAAAAAAAAACATATAGCTACTTTAAAATTATATATAGCATTAAATCCGGTTCTTGTCCCTCATTTGCTTGCCTAATCATTTAAAGTTTAAACACACAAGCACCCAATAACCTTTTTACGTATACTCAGCTGTTTTCTCTCAAGAGTGGAAATGGCTTGTATCTCGACCGTAACAGGTCAAAGGATCGGTTTAAAAGTCACAGTGATGAACCATAAAGGCCAGCTCAACTTCCTCTCCAGTACTGAATTACGCTCTATGTTTCAGATGGAGCAAAACTCCCCCATCTCCATTTCATGTCACTAACACACTTCTGCTTCTCCTTCATGGTTTGTTGGTGATTTTAATGAGTTTTTGGCTCAAACGGCACTGTCTGCTGACAGTAAATGAAAGTAGCCTGAATTTCCAGGAATACTAGATACTTATGTGGCCTTATGTTTTACCTGTTTATGATCAGATAGCAGTCAGGGCAATGATATATACAGCTTTTTGGACCTTTTTCACTTCAACATGGACCGTTATGAAAAATGCTTACTAGACGCAGTTACACAGTTACGACCCGTAAGACTGTAGGTTTGCTCAAAGGCCAAATCTAGAGAGATTGATTGTTTGGACACATGTATAACATAATGTATTTTGTACATGAGGGAAAAAAACCATGAGGTTGATTTTTATTGTATATGTATGTCATGAAACATGATAGCATTATATGGCATAATTCTTATCTTTAAAACTACAGCCCCAGAGCACTTTAGTGTAAATGTTTGAGGGTACATTGTGCCGTGTTTTACTTGCTTTTCTTCTTACAGTAGCTGAAGGCATCACATTTGCATATTACATCTATTTATCTTTCATCTACAAAACCTGATGAACTGTTGTGTTGTTTTAAAGAGGCGGGTTGAAGGGACGATGTCCTCTGAGTCCCAAGGCCTGTCTTTAAACAGAAGCAGCAGCTCTCCAATTCCTTCTCCTTGTGAACTACAATCCTTTGACCCTCTTGGGTCGCCCTGCTTTCAGATGCCAGAGTCACAGGTATTAATAATTTAATGTATTCATTTTAAAACATTTGTTTTTAATCAATTTAGGAACACAGAACGATATATAGACAGACAGGCATATATAGATAGAGAGACAGAAAGATGGATGGGTGATTGATTGATTGAAACACTGTTCTGTAGTTGCCGCTTCTTAGAAACCGCTCCCTGCCATCTGCTCTCATTACGACCGTGTCATAATTATTACTTTTTGATGAGGACATGAACCTCCGCACAAGGCACTATTCAAGGACACAAGACCCTGCGGCAGAAATAGAAGGATTTCATCCTGCCTTTTTACCAAACCTCTTCATTAAATATTAATTAATTATGGCCCTAGGGAAGGCTGTGTATCACATTAAATGCATTTATGGGCTCTTTAGCAGATCAAAGATCTTTACGTGCTACTGCATTTCCACTTGGAAAACTGCTTTATGTTAAAGAGTGCATTAATTCGTTGCCTTGTTGCATGTATTAGGCAATTTTAGGTTCTAGGAATTTCATATTGGTGAGCTAATATGCATGTTTTATAGTGTTTTTGCATTATTTTGTTGTTCAATCTAGTGTCACCAGAGCAATTTTGGAGAGGGGTTTGCACCTTACTCCCAAAGAGAGCGCGTTCCCTATAGGCAGAAGAGTGCCGAGCGCTTTCGTAGACACAGCATAGACGGAAGCCCCGTTGAACAGGAGTCTGGCCTGGCGGAAAACTATCACTACCATCCTTACAGACGTCAATGCAGTGAAGGGGCCATCGGTGAGGGTCAGACCTTCAGTTGTCTCAGAAGACCTGGACTGGCTGGGAAACTCAACACGGCCGATGGATTGGAGGAACAATCCTCTTGGAGTCCATTAAGCACTAATGTGGAGACGACTAGCATTATGGTGAGACTGAGTGATTGTTTAAAACGAAATTTTAAGATTTCTTGTTCAGATAAAAAAAAAAAGAAAAAAATTCCCATTTTTAAAGGTAGCCTAGTATTTAGCTCTCTTGGGTTTATTTAAAAGGGCCTTCAAGGTTATATATATATATATATATATATGTTTTATATATATATGTAACCTTGAAGGCTCTTTTAAATTCCTGCCAGCACTATTTAGGCCAGGGGCAAAAGACATGGAAAGACGAAGACCTGTCAGGCAGATGTGCAAGCAGATGTCCTTATTACAATTTTTTTTTAAAGAAGCATTAACATATTGTTAGAACTAAGTAAATCATGGTCTGCTCTTGGGGCAGGGAACTCAACACCTCTACAGTGAGCCTCAGATAAGCTCTGAAGATCCTCCCGACTACACCTCAGTTAATCATCAGACGTACAGTGCCATCAGTCCTCTACAACATCAGGTACTCCTGAAAGAATGTGTGATATACTGATACTGTTCAAAAGTTTTTTTGTTTTTTTTTCTCATATGCTCACCAAGTTTGCATTTCTCATTTCAGGATCATTTGAAATAGAAATCTATTGTGACATTATAAAAGTCTTTTCAATGCATCCTTAGTGAATAAAAAAAATGTAATCTTACTGACCCCAAACATTGAACGGTAGTGTATATGTAAGTTGATATGACTACTGTAGGTAAACTTTGGCATATGTAAGAAGGTAGAAATGATCGAATGATAACAGGTTTTGGACACATGTTCAGTCAAAACATTGGCAGAAAGTTCTACTACATCCTAAGACTGACAAATAACAAAGATATACTCTTGTTGAACATGGGTGTAGTATGGAAACTTAAAAATTAAACAAAAAAAAAATTAGTGCTGACAAGTCAATTAATCGAGATTGATTAATCATGATTGAAAAAAAATATAATATAATAAACATATGTGTGTGTATGCATATATATTTATATGTATATATATTATATTTACAAACTTTTGATACATGCAATTAATCGTGATTAATCGATTTGACAACACAAGTTTTTTATTACCAATAATTACACAAAGTGTAATTACACAATAATACTTTTTAATTAATTTTAATTAAAGAGAGTTATTTTTGTATGTACTGTCTCTAGTTTTATTCTTCAAGAGGAATAGACACGGTTTCTCACTACTATAGCCAAAGCCTCTCATCACAAACATCTCAAGACAATTCTGCCCAGACACTCTACCTAAACCCGTCTACTCTTACAGGTATGTATTTGCACCTACCTGTATTATCTATATATATTCAAAAAAAGATCATTTTCTGAAACCTGTTAGTTCTAAATCGTCTCAGGGCCTAACATTTTATACAAAACAAGTACCATGTTTAAATGTTTGTCACTTGCTTAGGCTATGATAATTGGCTGATATAAATCTATAAGTTGATGAATGGAATAACTCATTTATATATTATATTGAACGTGAATACGTCTATGAAAAATATTGTTACTGTATTGTGTATTGCCAACAAGTGACTGAGTCACTGAGATTCATTCAAAAATTTACAACATAACCTCCATTCTATTTAAAATATGAATGTTTTAAAATGTTAAACGGAACATCACACTTACAATCATGTCATTGATCTAAAAATCAGCTGAGTGTAAATATGTGCAGCTTCACGTGAAAAATCATTAAAACCAATATCCAGCATTTCAAAATTCGACAATTTTGAGATGAACAAAATGAAAATAAATCTCGGATGTCCCCGGAGTGTGTATGTGAAGTTTTAGCTCAAAATACCCCACAGATATTTTTATATAACATGTTAAAGTTGAAAAAAGTCAGTTTTTGTGTCTGTCCCTTTAAATGCAAATGAGTTGCTGCTCCGGTCACAGAAGGCGGAGCTTCTCAGCAGCTTTGTTTACCTCACACTGACATGCACTGAAAATTTCAAAAACTTTTAGCCTTTAATGTTCAAACCGGAGTAAGAAAGATGAGGAGAATCAAGAAGAAGTGACAACATGTGACAACAAGAATGGTTAGATGAATTTATGTCGCTTATGTGTAGTTATCTTTTAGTCATTGATTAGCATATTCTGTCTTGATAATCTACAAATCGTATTCCGGGGGCGGGTTTATGTAAATTTTAGGGTTCATGATCTCCGGGAGGAATGTAGTGTAGTTCCTACCAGCCATTTGTTGTAGTCTCTTATAGAAAGCAATTTTTTTTTAAAGATGTTGTTTATGCTCAAACAGCAACATTACACACTAACTAAAGTTAGAAAAGTGAAATCATAATCAATGACCCCTTTAAATGATGAACAACAACTATTTATACATATGTAGTTGCAAATAAAAAAAGTATAACTAAACTGCTGACAACTACTAAACCACAATCAGTCATCTGTTATGAATGAAAAGATTCAATTATTTACTATACCACATACTAATATGTATATACATCAATGTATGTGAATGCAGACACTGTCACTTTGGCAAGCATATATAAAAGCATCAAAAAACATGGTCACAACTGATAATACTTCCAAACAAATCAAAATAAACCAATGCATCACAATAGTCTTGTTTGATTGGTGATTTTTCATATATTTCTTTGCAGTATTCTGATCTTCTTGGCTCTGAGGAATAGCAAAACGGGCAGTCTACCAGTAAGTGAGATCTACAGCTTCATGACGGATCATTTCCCCTACTTCAAGGTAAACTGCACTACCACTTCTCAGAACAATTTCTACATCTAATATACATACAGTGAACAGTTACAGAGGAGGCCTGTTCATGAGGAATGTAACAAATACAGAATGTAAACAGATTTGTTCCTCATATTTCCTGGAAAATGCCTGTTATGGCATGATCTCTATATGGCTGATCATTTAATCACCCTCCTCTTGGCGCTGTGCTGGTAAAGGGATTTACAATGTGACATTATTTTGGCTCATCAATTGGTAAACATGCAGATTCGTACCGATCCAGTGTTGACTTCACTGAGGGAAGTGTTGTAAGAAAGATATTTCTAAATTTTGGAGAACTGACTGCTACAAGATTCATTATTTTTCGTTGCACACCTAGTTTTATTTGTGATTCCTCAGACAGCACCTGATGGATGGAAGAATTCTGTCCGACACAACCTCTCTTTAAACAAGTGCTTTGAGAAAGTAGAGAACAAGAATGGGAACTCCTCTCGAAAGGGCTGCCTGTGGGCCCTGAACCCAGCGAAGGTAGAGAAGATGCAGGAGGAACTTCACAAGTGGAGACGTAAAGATCCGCTGACTGTACGGAGGAGCATGGCCCGACCAGGTGCGCAAAGGGTTCAACCCTCTATTTGTTGGCCTAATCCTAACCCTAACCCTTAGTCCTAACTATACCCCCATACATAATGCCAAATCTACCCATACTGGCGATTATACTGAAGATTTTGGCACAATTTTTTTGTTTTTTGAAAGAAGTCTCTTATGCTCACCAAAGCTGCATTTATTTGATAAAAAAATAGAATAAAAACAGTAAGATTGTGAAATATTATTTCTGTTTAGAACAAAAGTTTTGAATGTGTATATATTTTAAAATGTAATTTATTCCTGTGACGGCAAAATTAATTTTCAGCATCATTACTCCAGTCTTCAGTGTCACATAAACATAAACAAATCCTTCAATTCCACTGGTACTTGTGACTAAGTGACAATAAAGTTTACTTATCCTCACTTAATAAAAGTATTAATTATTTATTTTTAAGTGACAATAAGTGACAATAAAGTTTACTTATCCTCACTGAATAAAAGTATTAATTATTTATTTTTAAAAAATCTTACTGACCCCAAATTATATTTCGTCTATAGATATTACACTATATTACTTTCTATTATATTATATAATATATATATATATATTTATAATATATATTTTTAAATGTGTGTATATATATATATATATATATTATTTATTTATTTATTTATTTATTTATTTATTTATTTATTTATAACTGTATTTATTTATGAGGAGCTCATTTTTTTAGAGGAGCTGGAACGTCTGCTTGGGGAGAGACCTGAAAAATTGAAGACTCTTGGATCTCACTTCAGTCTACCAAGCAGCCATACACATTCTCAGTCCTTAAGAGTTGCCATGCATCCTGCCTACGGACACCAACCTGTCCATGAGACTAGTGTCCCGCATCAGAAGTCTATCTACAGCCCTTTACCCTCTCAAACTGTCATCCCGCCTCCCCCCTACTTACCTCCAGACACTTTAGCTTTCCCATACCACTCTCCAGTCACCCATCAGCCCAGTGCTGGGCATCCCTCTATTCCCAGGACAGGCAGCTTGGATTCCCCCTTACCAGCACACACCCCACCAAGCTACAGCACCGCCCTGCAGGCTGGTCACAGCACTACAGCAAGTATGCAGGAGCTTCTGCTGGATGGAGAAATCAGCAATGATGTTGATACATTAAATCCCAGCCTCACAGATCTACAATTACATGGTAAGATTGAGTTGTGATTATTTGTGTATGTCATTGGAATCTGATTTAAATTAACAGCAAAATCTAAATCGCAACTGTTTAGATCGCAAATAAGTTATACTTCTTTCCACTTCCTTTTCGAGTGACTATTATTATAAGTGTAAATAATGTGTGTGTATATGTGTATATATTACAGTGGGTACGGAAAGTATTCAGACCCCCTTAAATTGTTCACTCATTGTTATGATTGTTATATTGCAGCCATTTGCTAAAATAATTTTTCCTTCATTATTGTACACACAGCACCCCATATTGACAGAAAAACCACAGAATTGTTGACATTTTTGCACATTTATTAAAAAGGAAAAACTGAAATATCAAATTCACAATAATTTAAAAAATAATTATAGTTTTCCACTCAGTTTTTCCACTAAGGCTCAGGCAGGTGAGTTTTTGTCAGGGTTGGAGCTAAACTAAAGGCTATAAATATAGAACGGCACTCCAGGACTGATTTAGTGCATCATCGGGGTATTTAAAGTGCACTTTTTCTTTTTGGAATTTTCATTGTGAAAACACTCTTCGTACTATTTACAGTTAAAAACGTCATAGAATTGTGCATACGAGCACAAATTGGGGATGAACCCCTGTCTATTGATGTTCATGTTCTCTATCTTTGTTAAAGGAATCTTTGGGAGGGAGCTAAGGAATGACAGCCTGTCTCTGGATTCACTGGTAGTTATGGACTCAACCCCTTTCCTTCCCAGTTCAGTCCCAGTCAAGTACGGGATAGCGTGGGGGTCTGTGAGGGTCCAGTGGAGACTGAAGGCAGTGTTTCTGGCTG